>PVHX01029286.1:0-17124 GCA_004024805.1 Geosciurus inauris | reverse complement strand
GTGGGGGGCAGGAAAGGGGAATGGGTATAGTAAAGATGGTTGATAAAAAAAAAAATATATATATATATACTGTTCATTGAAAGTGCATATAAAGGTGTTTAATATGAAGAATGTAATCTGCTTATAATTTTGTGCAAAGTTAGAAAAATTATGATTGTAACTGATTGTAACTGATTATTTTTTATGTTTGCCTCAACAAATGTTTTCAGTGAACAGTGTGTACAGCTTCTGAAAATTACTTTTTTCTGTTATGTTTGATAACATGTATTAAAATGCAATTTTTGAGAAAAAATGAAAAAAAGAAAAAAAAGACTAGTATAATTAAAGCAAATAGGAAAATATAACAAGACATCAAATTAAACACAAAAACAAAATAAAGTTACAACATGTAAAAATGACAAAAGAAGTATCAAATGATGATATATTTTATGTTGCTATAATACTGATAATACAATTTAGGCTGTTTCATAAAAATTTTCAGAAAGAGCATTATAAGTAATGTATTGATATTATAAAAAATATAACTTTCACTATAGAGAAAAAATTACAGAATAAAAGCATCCAAGAAAAATTGTGTTAACACCAAGTATGAAACAAATAGTAACAATAAACTTATACAAGTGTGCATGGGATTGTGTTAATTCACTGGAAAAGCCTTCAGGCAATCTCATGACAGATACTAATCTAGTGATCAGAGCTTAGATTTAAATTACCATTCCTTGTGTGCACTAACATGACTCAAGCCTTCTTAGATATGTTTTTCTGCAAGTTGTGGTGTAGACAAAGTACAAGATGGGACATAGTATTTTTAGATGGACCTTGAGACTACTAGTCTCATTTGAGAAGAACTAATAAAGGGCTCTTAATAGCCAAATCTAGAATATAAGAAGAAATAAAACAGTGATCAAAATTCATTATCAAATAATGAATTTTTAAAGAAACTCTTAAAAAGAATACAAAAGATGAAGGGGAAATAATATTCTTATTTACAGAATAATAGTAGCTATTAATGAGAAAAATAATGTAAATAGAAAATGACTATTTTGCAATACCTAAAACAATTAATGATTCTTGTGAAGGATATCAATATATACAAAAATCATTAAATAATAGAATTATGAAAATAAAGGTAATAAAAGTACTTAAAAGAATTCTTCATATTTTATTTAATTAATCATAAGAAGAAAAACATTTCTATGTACTGGAAAGATCTGGCAGTTACCATCTTTATCAGCTTTACTAGGAAATATTCATAACTGACTAGGATTAGTCTGAATCTAATCATCTCTGACACTTTTATACAATTGTATTACAACAAAGTAAAATAAATATGAGAAAACAATGAAATTCATTCTGTAGGTTACCTTTTTAAAAATTAATGTCAAAAAAACACAAAACATTTGTTGGTTATTGTCTCTGATTTAAAGGTACCAAAACTATCATACTATTTGTAAGACTATTTATAAATCCGATTAAATTTTACAAAGATATTTTCACAAAGAAGGAAATGTGAATTTACATTAGAGAACAGATAAGATTATTAATAACTGATTTTATTAATATTATGATATTGTGATGAAAAACAATGGCTTTATTTACAAATTTCATGATAATGGATTTAATAGTGAAGTGTCATTGATGTTTACAAATACTTTTCAAGTCTTTCTGCTTAATGATTATACATATGTATAAAAGAGATAGAGGGAGAAAGAGGGAAAGATATGCAAACATGGCAAAATTCAAATATTGGTGAATTTAATAAGGGATATTCAAGTGTTCTTTACATTGCCTTTTGACTATTTTCAAGTATTTATATTTTAACTGAGGTTTGGGAAGATTATTAAGATGGAATAATTATTTTAAATTTGCAAGCAACTGAAATTGCATGAAATAGGTACATAAGCACTTCTATTTAGTATATAATAATAAAATATGAGATAATAAATATATAATATTCCTATGTTGGAGTTTAAAATTATGTTTAATTTATGATCATACCAAGGCTTTGGTCTAAAAGGGGTGTCTTTTCCTTGCAATAAGGTTATTCTCTGAGAATCTACCAGAATGAGTTTTATCTCCTCTTACTAATCAGTTTTGCCACGTTGTCTATGTTCCAAAGAAATAATATTTTCTTCATCATGCTTGCCACCCAATTAAAACAATTTTCTTCATATTTCAGTAGCTATGTAGGCAGTCTTAGCATTTATTCTCCTGGCATATTGTGCCTCATATGGTTTTATTATGTCACATAGAAAATAATGTCTCTTATTTGATCTTTTCATTATTATTTTTTCTAGTGTGTTATCAGGCATATATATGTGAAAATATGTAAACAGTGCTTTTAATTCAACCAGTGGGAGCAAATTTTAAAGAAAAAGTGAATAATTCCAAATAGATATGTTTCTAGAAGTTATGACAAATATAACTTGGTTACTATACATCCTTGGATATCTATGGTAAAATGTAAAACTTAGCATTTATTCCTAAGTTAATTGGAGTAAGTCAGCAACTTTTAAAAATGCAGGTAAAACCAAAGAAAATTGAAGTATCACATCCAATGTTTCCAATAAAATATATTAATCCTATGAAAAATAAATCATATGAGCTTTCATGAATTTTAAAACATTTGAATCTCTGAATACTTAGATGGTACAAGATCCATAGAAATTATGGAGTAAATCCACTGGTTTTCTCAACTTTTTAAGATGTGTAATCCTTTTACATATGTAAAGAAGGCATAATAGTAATTCTAGATAAAATTAACTAAGCATGGAAAAGCAGGAAATTATGGTTTGTATGCATACTTTTACTTAATCATCATGCATTTCTGGTAAAATTTGTTACAACATTGGTAACTAATGAAGCTGGGACTGAGAATATAGAACAATTCAGTGCCGTGTGGGTAATAAACTGAAGGACCAGAATTAGAGGCTTACTCCCAGGTTCCTGCTATATATTTTAGGTTTTATTAATTTCATATTTTCCCACTTAATAGGCAGGCAATTGTTCTGACACCATTCACTCATTTTCCAAATAGTTGTTGCAGATCCACTTAGTTCCAGGCACTCTCCTAAGTGTGCTGGGTACATCAGTGAACCAAACAAATGACATCATGGGAAAAATTACATGTATAAATGTACTTTTAAGTGATGAAATGTAATACGTACTTTATCAAGTTCTTTTTTTAAAAAATCCAAAATTTTAACTATTAACTTTTATAATATTCTTCTCTAGTGGTATCCTTTCATTAATCGTCCTTTTATATAGCTACATTATAGGTCCTTTTATTTACCATACTTTGTGGTTTTAAACAGCACAGATTTACAATTTTTTAAGTGTGATGTCCATAGCCCAGCCCTGTCAGGACATGCAGGAGGTTGCTGAGACCAAATAAAGTAGCCAGAAATAGCTTAGAAGTCATAAAGTCTTACTGATAATTGCTTGTGGGGAAGGTCCAGTAGAACAGGCTGAACAGCTAACACCTCTGTCCCTCACAGGGCTTCATCAAGTAGTGTCTCCTCTCTCACAGCATTGTTTCCAGTGGTATCTGGCTGGGGTAGTGACATGTATCTTCTCTTCAGTGCCCTCTGTTCTGTACTAGTCACCATGGTAGGGGTTTCATATATTAGGGTGCAGAAGCAGAGACATAATCAGCATTAGCTTGCTTAGTTTGCTCCTATGGACAGTATCCAAGGGAGCAACTTTACTGGTATTTGTGCAAGAAAGTAGCTTTCTACAGATAGCATTAACTTGTGCTAATTCCCAACATACATGTAAAACAGCGTCCTTTTTTAAGATATGTCTCTGGTTATTCCAGCCCAGATCCACTTTCTCTGTTTCCTTAAAGTGGCTAAGTTCTTGGAAACTGGGAAGGATTTCTCAGGATTATGATGTTGTACAGTTCTCCTTTTCATTAAGGATCAAACAGTAGGTTGGAAGACTGAAAGGGGCTTTCTGCATTTAAATCAAGGTTTCAACAGGGCTGTGTTGCTTTCTGAAAACTGCATAGGAATATTTCCTTTCTTTTTTAGCTTTGAGAGGCCACCTATGTTTGTTTATTCAAAACCACAGTGTTTCATTTCTGCCTATTTTTTCATAATCCCCCTGTGATTACTCCAAAATGTTAAATACCCATGTGATTATATTAATTTAAATAATCCAAAATAATATTCCTATCTCAAGCTTCTTAGTTGAAATCACATCTCCAAAGTCCCTTTTGTCATAAAAGGAAACATATTCATAGGTTCTAGGTAACAGGCATTGACATCTTTGGGAGGCATAAATCTGCCTACAACAATTTTATTCTTCAGCTCTATATTATTTGAATGTTTTTAAAAAATACAAGTAAAATATAATACAGGTGTTCAGTTCAAGGGTTCTAAAATTTCATTGAACTTTTCAAAAGACATTCTACTATTTATTATAATATAACATTTAAGGTTGTAAATTAAATTATCTTTCCCATAATCATCCATTTCATCCTAATTTGTTCTTTTACAAATACTGTGTACTTTGCATTCCATTTATTTCATTTCACTAATTTTTTCTGAGAATTTCACTTTTCTTATTATACTATAGGAAAGAAATCTTAAGCTGCTTAAAAATATCATATTATATATTTTTCTTCATTGACATGTTTCTCTATGCCTAACTTTTTATAAATCTAAATCATATTATCTACTCTTGTTTCAATGTTGAAAGGGAATTATAACATTGTCTTTATTATAATAATTTTATGTATTATATATATGTGAAAGTCATTAGAGCACAGTGATGGCAATATCACATTGTTCACCTTGCCGATTCTCCATGATTCACTCTGTATTCTGGCTCCCAGAGTCTACTTATACTATGGTTTGTAATGAGAAGAATAAAAATGTTATCCTATCTTCTTTGATTCTATTTCCATTATAGAAAAAATATAAATTACATAATCTTTTAAAATCTATACTGAGTACAGATGGCAATTATTTCTGGCTGCTACTTTGGGGAAGAATTGACAGTATCTATACAATTTTTAAATGTATATATTACAGTGAATAATATACTGCAAAGGAATGTTCTTGAGAACTCAAAAATCTTTCCCTTTAATAAGAAAAATTAACTAAACTTAAACTTTCAGCTCCCTAATCCCTTTTATCAACCATTCTTCTGAAAAATCAATCTTTCATCATGATTATATATTATTATGGAAAATATTTCTCTGAATTAAGTTTAACTGTCTTCTAGAAAACTAGATTATATATCATTTATATATTTAGAATATAAATCACTTATGCTAGAGACATGCCTATTTCCTCATATTCAATAAATTATTGAAAATTTGACATTTTATTTAATCAAGTAATTAAACTTCTTTACTCCTCTACTGCTTCATAAAACAATATAACATTCTTAAATTTGAAATTTTAAGATACTGAAATTGATATATTATTTTCATAGCACCAGCAAGTCATTTCAAAATATTAACCAAATCAACACAAGACACTCTCATATCATAAATCATTGTTAAAACCCTTTTGAAAGTCATCTACAAAACCCTCTGCTTAACAATAGAAAGTCCCCAGAGCTAAGGTATATATCCATTTTCATGGCTTTGTGATATATCTAGTGGCTAAGGTAAACCATGTTTTATGCTTTGGTTTGGATATAAAGTGTTCCTCAATAATCTCAGGTGATAGACAAGGTAGGAATGTTCATAAGTGAGATGATCAGATTATAGAGCTATAACCAAGTATGTGGATAAATCTATTTAATGGATTAATAATTTGAATGGAATTCTAGGTGGTAACTGTAGGTAGATAGGGTACAGCTAGAGGAAGTAGGTCACAGTGCAATGGGAGACATGTCCTTGGGTATTCTATTTTGTCCTGGCTTCTCTCTCAACCTCTCCCTCCCTCCCTCTTTCCCTCTCTCTCTCTCCCTCCCTCTCTAAACACACACACACACACACACACACCTTTCTGCTAGGGCCCAGAACAATGGAGTTGGTCAATCATGAACTAAACCTCTGAAACTGTAATTGCAAAATAAACTATTTCTTCTCTAAGTTGTTCTTGTCAAGTATTTTGGTCACAGTGACAGACAAAGAACAAAAAACAAAACAAAAAACAAAACTGACTAACCATCAGAATTCGCTTTCCTTTATGTTTCTGAATGGGGTAGACCATAAGAAAGATTCTTGTGTGGGAGCTGGAGAATAGAAGAGAAGCTGTAGCCACTTGGTAACTTACACATATTATCAATGATCTGAGGTCTCTTCAGGGGCATGAGGCAGCAGCTATACTTCTATTACTCTGCATTCCACTGAATCCTCACTCAACTTCTCAGAATTCTGGACCAGCTTTGCATATGTAGTGCTAGGACACATACCTTAGCTTCTTCAGTATACCATACCACCAAGGTCAGAGGCAAAATCTACTTAGATAGATTTGACACACTTGTAACTACATCTTATAGTTCTGGGTTCCAAGCTGTTTCCAGTTATCATATTAATTGATCAAGATGTCTATAAACCAGAAAGCAGGACCTTCCTTAATACTAACGATGTCAGCATTGATTTTGGACTTCTTTGTATGTACTTATATTGTGTTTTATCCTACAGTAATATTTTAATGCTCTTAGGTTCATAATTTATTTTTTTAAACAGAATTTAAGTATTTAAACCTACTATATAAACATTGGGTTCAATAATGTAAAATTTGTAACTTTTATGTGGCAAGCATCTTTATGGCAATCAGTTGCTATGCAGTCTAGGTATAGTGGTTGAATTATCAGAACTCTTCTGAATATGCTGCATTTTCAAAATGACAGTAATAATCGATTATTTTATAAATAGACCTAATAAATATGTTTCCCCAAGCTGTTTGAAATTATTTGTCTTATATATTTTTATCTGTGCATATTGTTCTATGAAATAGCACAGTAGGTTGAGGTGCTCAATTAAAAAAGGGAGAATTTCAACTGGAGAGTAGAAGGAGGAAGCTACAATTCATTAACTCTGGTGTCTTAGTCCATTGCAGTTACTTCAACAGAATACATACCATGCATAACACTGTACATACTACAGAGGGGATATCTTATAAAAACTAAAGTTTCTCAGAGTTTGAGGCTGGGAAGTCCTAGATGAAGGTGCTAAGATACGGTAAGACTCTACTTCTTATGGCCATCATATCCCTGCATCCTCATTTGGTGGAAGTTTGAAGGAGTTCTCCAGGATTTTGTCCTAAGTACATTAATCCCATTCCCTGACCTATGACCTAATCACCTGCCAAGGCCCTATTTCTTAATACCAGCACATCAAGGATAAAAATTTCATATGGCTCTAGAAAGGAAACAGAATCCTTTGATGTAAGGGATAAATGCAAACAAAGATAAGGCTTTCATAGAACTATGAAGATAATATGCATGCAAATCTTTCTAACTTGGCATAAAAGATTAACTGTTAATCTAAAAATAGGTTTTCTTTTACATTACTTTAGAAAATTCTTTAAAAATATCTTAGGAAAGAGTTCATTGCTAAGAAAGTTGTAAATTCTGCTTGCAATGGAAAAAAGTGCGTTTTCCTCATTGACCTTAGTCAATGAGGTGTTATATGTCAACTACCAGCTACATGAAGTTATGTTAAAGTCTGTGTGAATGATTAAATCTTATTATACTCAATACAGAGGTTTCCTGTATGAATACCAACAGCTCCCTCTATTTGTATTGAGAGTAAGTCAATTTCAGACTTTTAAAGAGTTGTAGAGTTTACTTATATTTACTTCAGTGAAATTAACTCTCTGAATTAGGTGTTAGGTATCACCTGGGTATATTGTTGATAAAATGATATGACTTCAGGGGAGAATCTACCTAATTTGTGGACAAACTGAAACAGAAAAATGTTTTATTTTTTATTATAATAAGAATGTTTTAATAATTAACATATTTTAGTGAATGAACCATGTGACATAATCATATATGGATATGGATATATATATATATATAATATATATATTTGGAGGCATTTAGAAATTATACATGTTGGCATCCAGCATCCATTTGTGCTGCTATGTCAAGATACTTCAGACTGGATAATTTATAAGCAATAGAAATTTATTTACTCTAGCTAAAGGATAGAATATTCAAGATCAAGGTACCAGCAGTTTCAATTGTCTGCTGAGGGCTCTCTGATTCCAAAATGTGGTCTTTGAACCATAGAAGGAAATGTTCTTTATCTATAGGAGAAATTACCTAGTTTATTTTATTAAAAGTAAGTTAGGTATGTTTATAACATGACATTAGTTTAATATAAAGTGTTTCTTCCATGTTCGATTTATTACATTCTTACTGTAATTAGAATGAGACTATTACAGGGGAAAAAAAATAATTCCTAGAATTCCAAGAATTCTTACAAGCTATATTAAGTCTTAATGATGTTTATGAAGTTTTCAAATTAGGCCATTTGCAAGAGTTTTTGCATGTAATCTCAGTAGTCTAATTATAAGCACTGTTCCCTACTTATTGAAAAAAATCATATCCTTCCAAATAATGCTTTGCAATTCACAATTATGCTCCAAAAGAGTTCAAATTTTTACTTATTTCAAGAGTTTCCTATCTTCCCAGAATAAAATTGGTGATGACCTTGTTTCTCCTATAAATCCCAGTGTTTACTGCTTGTAGATTAGTTGTTTGGTTTGTTGATTTTATTGTACCTGAATCTCATTGAAGTATATTTTTGCAGAAACAGTTCCCTGAAACTTCTCAATGGTAGTATTTAGAAATTTCCTGTAAACATTTATTGACTGAATACACACTATCTAAGATAAAAATTCAAATAGAAAGAGCATAGCATACACTTTACATTAGTCTTTATCAAGAAAAAAAAAATATTCACATATTTACTTTTATAAAACCTCCAGTGATCTGATATTTTAGTATGTAACAGATACTGTGGATTATAATCAGTCTCATAAGTATGCTACATAATCAATAATCCAAATTCAATCCACACTATTAAAATAAATTTCTCACTCTTTAAATTTAAATTCCATTTTAGATCATTTAAAAACAATTAAATGAAAGCATTATGAAGCGAAATAAATTGTCATTGATTTTGATACTGTATTTAAGGCTTATTTCTTTTTTATTACTTGACAGATAAAGATTAATTTCTTTTTTATTACTTGACAGATAAAGTTATAAATACTTTCAATGCCCATCATGATGCTTTGAAATATTTAATATGTTGTGGAATACACAAATATAGCAAATTAACAAATGCATTATCTCATATGAGTATTGTTTGCTGAGGTTTGAATATGAAAATTCCCCAAAATCTCCTATTAATTCAGAGGTAAAATGATTAAATTATGAGAGCTATAACCTAAAAGGTCCATCCTAGCTTGAATGGACTGACTGAGTGGTAACTGTATGCAGGTGGCCTATGACTGGAGGAGGTAAGTAACTGAGGGCTTGCCATGGAAGGGTGCATCTTCCCTGTGGCTCTTTCCCATCCTCTGCTTTCAGATCCTGCCATGAGCTAAGCAGCTTTCCTCCACTGGGGCCTTCCCCAGTGATGTGCTGCCTCCCCTTTGACCCAGAATGATGGAGTTGGCCATCTATCTATTGAGAGCTTTGAAACCTTACATAAGCCCCAAAGAAACTTTGCCTTCTTTAAATTGTTCTTGCCAGATATTTTGATCACAGCAATGAAAAGCTAACAAAACATTACTTTTGTGATGAACACACTTAAAATCCATTCTCTTTGCATTTTTCAAGAACACAATAAATGTATTATTATTAACAATAGTCACTATTCCATAGTATTGTCTCTTGAACTTATCCCTCATATCTAACTGTAATTATATATATTTGACTAACATCTACCTATGCTCCCTTCCCCATGACCATTTCCATCTCTCATAACCACCATTTAACTCTCTGCATATATGGGATCGTTTTTTTTTAATTCTATACATATGCCAAATCATATGGTATTTGTTTCTTTGCATCTGGCTTATTTCAGTTAATATGATGTATGTCAGGTTCATCCAAATTGTTGCAAATGTCAAACTTTTATTGATTTTGTACCTGAATACTGTTCCATTGAATATATACACCATATTTTTAATCCATTCACTCACTAATGATAATATCAATAAATTCTATATATTGCTGTGGTGCATAGTGCAGTGATAAACATTGAAGTACAAATATCATCAATATAAAAATTTCATTTCCTTTGTATATAAACCCAGCAATGGTATTACTGTAGCATGTAGTAGTTTTCTTGTTATTTTGGAAACTTCCATACTGTTTTCCATAATGGTTGCACTGAATTACATGTCCACCAATAGTGTATAAAAGTTCTCTTTTCTCCAAAACCCTGTCAGCACTTATTATCTTTTGTCTTTTTGAAAATAGCCATCTCACAGGAGTGAGGTGATATCTCATTGTGTTGTTGACATACATTCCTTAATCATTACCAGTGTTGATTCTTTTTCTATGGAGCACAAGCATGTTTATGACATAGTTTGAAAAATATATATTCAGGTTTTTTATTATTTATGATTGGAGTTCTTATTTTGTTGCTATTGAGTTATTCACGTTTCCTATCTATTTTGAACATTAACCCAGATATATCGTTGGAATATTTGTGTGCTTCTTCAGGCTGTCTCTTCACTATGTTGTTTTCCTGTGAAAATACCCTTTTTAGTTTGATATAATTCCATTTACCTATTTGTTCTTTAGATGCCTGTTTGTAAGTTCATAGCCACCCTCACCAAAAAAATTCTTAACAAGACCAATATCAGGAAGCTTTACCCTATGTTTTTTCTAATAGTTTTTTAGTTTCAGGTCTTAAATTTAAGGTTTCAGGTCTTAATTTAATCCATTTTGAGTTAATTTTCTTACAGAAAGCAATTAAAGTGTAATATATTTCTACATATCCAGTTATCTTAACACAAATATATTAAAGGGATGGTTGTTTCCTCAGTGTGTGTTCTTGGCATCTTTGTCAAAAATCAGTTTTTTATAAATGTTTGTATTTATTTCTGGCTATGCATTTTTATTCAATGTGTCCATAGATCTATTTTTATGCCAGTACCATGATGCTTTTGTTTACTATGATTTGTGATATACTTTGAAGTTAGGTAGTGTGATGTCACCAGCTTTTTTCCTTTTGCTCAAGATTTATTGTTTTGGTTATTGAGGCTCTTTTGTGTTTCCATACAAAATTAAGATTGTTTCTTCTGTTTTGGTGAAAAATGTGATTGTTATTATGATAGAGATTGCACTGTCTCTATAAATCACTTTACTCTTCCAATTTGTGAACACAAAATATCTTTCGATTTACTTGTGTCTTTTTTGGTATCTTGAATCAATATTTTATAATTTTCAGTGTACACATCTTTAACCTCCTGGATTAATTAATTACTAGATATATTGTGATTTTTGTAAACAGGACTTTTTTCCAGATTTGTGTTTCAGATAATTCACTATTAGTGTATATACATGCAACTGATTCTTGTATGATTATTTTGTGTCTTGCAAATTTACTGAATCAGTTTATTGCAACTAAAATTGCAATGGAATCTTAAGGTTTCTGTATACATGATTGTTTCATCTGTGAACAGAAAAAAGTGTAACTTCTTTCTTTTTAATATGAATGCCTTTTATTTCTTTCTCTTGCATATTGATTAGGCTAGGACTTCCAGTACTAAGTGTTTTTTAATTTAAATTTTAATATTTGATTCTACAGATTAATAAAATTTACTATGGTATTTCATATATGTTTACATTGTGAATTGATTATGTCCATTCACCTTTTCCAATACTACATTGAATATAAGTTGTGAAAGTAAGCATTTTTAATCTTATTCCAGATCTTAGAGGAAAAATTTTCAACTTTTCCCTCTTCAGTTGGTTTGTGGCTGTGGGTTTGTTTTATATTGAAAGTATGTGTTGAGGTATATTCTTTCCAAATTTAGTTCACTGCAAATTTTATTATGAAGGGATATAGAATTTTGTCAAATACTTTTTCTGCATCTATTGAAATGGTCATATAATTTTCATTCTTTATTCTCTGAATGTGAGGTATCAGGTTGATAGATTTGCCTACATTGAATTATCCTTCATCTTTGGGATGTCTCTCACTTGATCATTGTGAGTTGTAATTTTAATGTACTATTGAGCTTTGTTTGTTAGTATTTTGATGAAAAATTTTGCATTGATATTTATCAGGGCTATTGTCATATAATTTTCTTTTATATTTTATTCTTGCCTGATTTGGGTATGAGGTTAATGCTAGCAGCATATAATGAGTTTCTAAGTAATCTCTCTTCTTCAAGTTTTTGGAAGCGTTTCAGAAGGATTAGTATTAGCCTTTCTCTAAATGTACGGTAGAATTTAATGTTGAAACTGTTGAATCCTGGACTTATCTTTGGAGATATTATTTTTTCTGATTAAATTTGCTTACTTGTTTCTTTCATCATTATTAGTCTGCCCAGATTTTCTATTTCTTCATAATTCATGTTGCTAGATTATATGGATTTTTAAATTTATCCACTTCTCCTAGGTTATTGATTTTGTTGGTATATAATTATTCCTAATATTTTTTTTCTTTTTAATTCTTTTGGTATCAGCTATAATATATTCTTTTTCATCTCTAACTTTCTTTCTGTCTTTATTAGTCTGGTTGAAGCTTTAAGATATTTTTTATATTTCAAAAATAAACCTCTATAGTGTGTTGAACTTTTATGTTGTTTTTCTGGTCTCTATTTTATTGATAAATATCAATGCAAAAATTATCATTAAAATACTAGCACTTCTATGTCTATGTGTGTACTGCAGGTGACATTAGTTTTTTATAGCAGAATATAGATAGGTCTTTATAATAGTATATTGAAGGCTGGGGATATAGCTCAGTTGGTAGAGTGCTTGCCTTGCACTGGGTTCTATTCTCAGCATCACATATAAAGAAATGAATAAAATAAAGGTCCATCAACAACTAAAAAATATTTTTAAAAAATAGTACATTAGAAGATGGCGGCTTAGAGAGACGCAGCGCCCAGTCTCGGCAAACAAAAGATCAAAATTTGTGGTACAAACTTCTTCCACCCAGCTTTTCAGCAGCACCGTACAACCACCCTAACAGGAAATTTTACTTTCGCGTGTAAGCAGGGCAAGCAGACATCGCCACAGCGTGACTCCAGCAGCAGTGGCCGAAAGCAGCTGCGGGGCAGGGCAACCCTGGCAGCTCGGCTGGGCTCGGAGCCCCAACTCAGGGCTCACCTTGGTCGGGGGCTGCGTCTACTTGAGAAACCTGGCTCCAGAGCCCAACCAACCACACAGGATCCACAGCAAACTCGCGTGGACCCACGGCAGCCCCAGCCGTCAGCCACTGGGGGGCGCAAATTCAGGGTAGGAGACGCGCTGCGCCACAGACGCCAGCGTAGGCAGCTCCACAAAGGAAGCTTGGGTCCGCCCCAGTTCCGTTCCAGAGTGGCTGAGTAACAAAGCAGCGCAGGGCGCAGATCTGCTAAAAGGTACTTCCACAGGGGCCCAGACAATAGGAGATTGGAGACTGCTACCGTGAGCCTCTGGGAGCCTAGTTTAAGGGGGACATTGGAAAGCAACTCTGTATAATCTTCGACGCACGGCTTCACCAGAGACCCAGAAATTAACCAGGTTGTGAAACCCACACCGAAAACACCAGCGAAGTCCAGCAAGCAACAAACAATGCCACCTACTGGAGGTGAAAGGAAACATACCTGTCTATTCACTTTGAGACTCTTTGTTCTTTTATATTGATTGTTTGTTTGTTTTATGGTTTCTTGTTTTTTTTGTTTTGTTTTGTTTTCTTTTCTTTTTGTTTGTTGGTTTCTTCTTTTTTTCTCTCTCTTTTTTCCTTCTTCCCTTTTTCCCTTCTATGCTCTTCTACTCTCACTTTTCATTTTATCCTTTATATTTTTCTCCTAATATTTCTATTGTTTAATCTTTTTGCTTTATTTCTCTGTTCTTTCCTTTCTTTCTCTATCTTTCCCTCATTTCTCTCCGACTCTTCTCCTATCCTCTAATCCCCAACAGTTGTGAATCCAAAGATTTGTTTTACAGATTGGGATTTCTGAACCGAATACTGGAGGGGTACTAGATAGTCCTGTTTCTCCCACTTACTTATGTTTTATTTTTCTTGCTGTACCCTACCTCTCTTTCTCCCTACCGGTCTTCCCCAACTCACTGTTGCCCTCTCAAGTAATAGTCAGCCTCTCTTGGATTCGTTTTTCATGCTTTCTAAGATCTAATAACCGTATCCTCACTTCCTACTACCCCAATACTCTATCCTACACCCCACCCTCCACTGTCCCTAGCCCACCAATAGGAACTATAGACCCTTGTGCAAACTTATTGGCTACATAGTAGATTATAAAAGAACGCATAATTGGTATATATCATGACTAATCTGTAAATGTATTTGGGAACTGTTAGGAGCTAACTGGTTTGAAACTATATATTGTTTGTATTGTGATCAACCAATATTGGTCCTCCCTTTAAAAGAGTGGTATTGAAATCCTGCAGGGTAACTATACACACATAGGAGTAAAAACTGTAACAACTTGGATCTATAGAGCTAGAAGGAAAGACACACAAACATCATGAAAAAACAAGGGAAGAAAATAACTCAAACAAACCAAGATTCTTCAATATTAGAATCCATGGTCAGTACAGCAGAAGAAATGACAGAACATGAATTCAGGATGTACATAATTAAAATGTTCTGGGAACTAAAGAATGATATAAGAGAGCAAGCCCAGTCAGCAAAGGATCATTTTGATAAAGAGATACACAGGCAAATACAGTAAGTAAAAGATCACTTCGATAAAGAGATGCATAGGCAAATACAGGAAGTAAAAGTTCACTTCAATAAGGAGATAGAGAATCTGAAAAGGAACCAAACAGAAATCCTTCAAATGAAAGAAACAATAAACCTAATCAAAAACTCAATGGAGTGCATCACCAACAGGTTAGACCATTTGGAAGACAGAACCTCAGACAATGAAGATAAAATATTTAACCTTGAGAACAGAGTTGACCACACAGTGAAGATGGTAAAAAAACATGAACAAAACATCCAAGATCTATGGGATCACATCAAAAGATCAAACTTAAGAATTTTGGGATAGAGGAAGGCATAGAATTCCAAAACAAAGGAATGAACAACCTATTCAATGAAATAATATCAGAAAACTTTCCAAATATGAAAAATGAATTGGATACTCAAATTCAAGAGGCATACAGGACACCAAATGTTCAAAACCACAACAGACCTACACCAATAAACATCATAATGAAAATACTGAACATTCAGATCAAGGAGAGAATCCTAAAAGCCACAAGAGAAAGAAAACAGATTACATATATGGGGAAGCCAATTAGGATCACTGCAGACTTCTCAACCCAGACCCTGAGAGCAAGAAGATCATGGCAAAGCATGTGACAAGCACTTAAAGACAGTGGTTGCCAACCAAGAATCTTATATCCAGCAAAATTAAGTTTTAGATTTGATGACAAAATAAAAACCTTCCAAGATAAACAAAAATTAAAAGAATTCACAGCAAGAAAACCAGCACTACAGAACATTCTTGGTAAAATATTCCATGAGGAGGAAATGCTAAACAACAATGAAAACCTACAGAGGGAGGAGCTACACTAAAGGCTAATCAAAACAGAAACCAAGTCAAGTTAAAAAACAAGAATAAACCAAAATGTCTGGAAATACAAACTATGTCTCCATAGTAACATTGAATGTCAATGGCCTAAACTCAGCAATTAAGAGACACAGACTAGCAGATTGGATTTTAAAAAAATGACCCAACAATATGCTGCCTCCAAGAGACTCATCTCATGGAAAGAGATTCTCACAGATTGAAGGTGAAAGGATGGAAAAAAATTATCACTCTCATGGACCGCATAAACAAGCAGGAGTTTCCATCCTCATCTCAGATAAAGTGGACTTCAAACCAAAATTAGTGAAAAAGGATAAAGAAGGTCTCTTCATACTGCTTAAGGGAATCATACATCAACAAGACATAACAATCTTAAATATATATTCCCCAAACAATGGGGCAGCCATATTCGCCAAACAAACGCTTCTCAAATTCAAAAACCAAATAGACCCCAACACAATAGTGCTGGGGGACTTTAACACAACTCTCTCACCACTGGACAGATCTTCTAAACAAAAACTAAACAAAGAATCTACAAGACTTAATAGAACAATCAATGATCTAGACTTAACAGATATATATAGAATATTCCATCCTTCAGCAAGCAAATACACGTTTTTCTCAGCAGCTCATGGTTCCTTCTCCAAAATAGATCATATGCAATGCCACAAAGCAAGTCTTAGTAAATACAAAAAAATAGATATACTACCCTGCATTCTATCTGACCACAATGGACTGAAACTTGAAATCAATGATAGCTTTAAAAAAAGAAGCCACTATAACACCTGGAGACTCAATAATTTGCTATTGAACAACGCATGGGTAACTGAAGACATCAGGGAAGAGATTAAAAAATTCTTGGAAGTAAATGAGAACTCTGATACAATATGCCAAAATCTCTGGGACACTATGAAGGCAGTGTTAAGAGGAAAATTCATTGTACTAATCTCATATATTCAAAGAGCTAATAATCAGCAAATCAATGAGTTGACACTACAACCCAAAGCCCTAGAAAAAGAAGAACAAAGTAACATCAAAAGAAGTAGAATACAGGAAATGATTAGAATTAGAGCTGAAATTAATGAAATTGAAACTCAAGAAACAATCCAAAAAATTGATAAAACAAAAAGCTGGTTCTTTGAATAAATAAATAAAATCGACATACCCTTAGCCACTCTAACAAAAAAAAGGAGAAAGAAAACCCAAATTACCAAAATTTGCGATGAAAAAGGAAACATCACGACAGACCCTGCTGAAATACAGAGGATAATCAGAAACTATTTTGAAAACTTATATTCCAGTAAAATAGAAAACCCTGAAGACACCAACAAATTCCTAGACACATATGACCTACCCAAACTGAACCAGGAGGTCATTCATGACTTAAACAGATCAATTACATGCAAGGAAATAGAAGAGG
>PVHX01029285.1:0-17124 GCA_004024805.1 Geosciurus inauris | reverse complement strand
ACAAAAGTGATTTAAGCAGACTACAAAACTGGCTGATTATGAATCCTATGTTAAATATTTATAAATATGATCCATCATGTAAAAAATAATAATACACACCCAGGTATACACAGAGAGATTTTGATACGGTATCATTATTCTAGAATTTAGATGCCAAAAACCTGAAATTCAACATCTATTTTTTATTTAAAACAAACTGTTCAAACTGGAATACTTTTACAACAGTTAAAAAAAATACAAATAGGATCCGATATTATTACCCTATGTGCGTGTATGATTACATGACCAGTGTGATTCTACATCATGTACAAACAGAATAATGAGAAAGTATATATACTCCATTTATGTATGAGGTGTCAAAATGCATTTTACTGTCATATATAACTAATTAGAACAAATTTTAAAATACATTTTTATAAACTAAACAAAAAAATTCAAAGAGGAACGAGGCACCAATACATACACAACATAAATGACTCTTAAAAACATGCTATGTAAAAAGAAGCTAGACCCAAAAGACCACACATTATAGGATTTCACTTACATGAAATGTCAAGAATAAGCAAATCTCAGTGACTTAGGAGGTTGAGACAGGAGGATCACAAATTCAAAGCCAGCCTAGGCGATTTAGACTACCTCAAAATAAGAAGTACAAGGGGTCGGGGGTACAGCCCAGTGGTAGAGCACCCCCTGGGGTTGGATCCCCACTATGGCAACAAAAAAGAATAAGCAAATCTACACAAACAGAAAACAGATTAGTGGTTTCCAGAGGCTGAGGGGCAGGGAAAGAGGGGAGTGATTGCTAATGGATAGTGTTTCTTTTTGGGATAATGAAAATGTTCTAAAATTAGTGGTGATGGTTGTACAACTATTAATCTAATAAAAACCACTAAATTGTACATTTTAAAGGGCAAATTTAATAACTGCTTTATCTCAATAAATCTGTTTTTAAAATATATAAGTGTATGCAATCTTAAACCAGGTCATGTTAGAACATGTGTTCTGGGATATGGGAATTATGTCACTACACTTTATAACAAAAAGACATTAAACACTATGGTAAAACACTAGAAGTATTCCCTCCTAAGTCAAAATTAAGACAAGAATGCCATTTTTGGGGGGGGGGGGTACTGGGGATTGAACTCAGGGGTACTCGACCACTGAGCCACATCCCCAGCCCTATTTTGTGTTTTATGTAGAGACAGGGTCTCACTGAGTTGTTTAGCACCTCGCCGTTGCTGAGGCTGGTTTTGAACTTGCAATTCTCCTGTCTCAGCCTCCCTAAGTGCTGGGATTACAGGCTTGAGCCACCGCGCCCGGCTAGGAAGGCCATTATTATTTAAGATTGTATGAGAACTTGCCAAGCATGGCAGGACATGCCTGTAATCCCAGCTAAGGCAAGCAGTTCAAGGCCAGACTGGGCAACTTGGTAAGACTGTCTCAAAATAAAAAATAAAGGGAGTGTGGCTCAGTGACTGAGTGCTTCCCTGACATGTGTTGAGGCACTGGGTTACATCCCCAGCACTGTAAAACAAAACAAAATAGAACAAAATTTAAAAGGACTGAGGAGGTGGCTCAGTGATAAGAGCAACCCTGGGTTCAATCCCCAGTGCTGGGGCAGGAGGGATTGTATGAGAACTGCTAACCAATGCAATTAAGTAAGAAAATAAGATGCAAGATATAATTATCATTTGAAAGAAATTAAACTTATTTACATATATCTAGGAAATCCAAGAGAATTAACTGAAAAACTTATCAATATGAATTCACAAAATGTGCTAGCACAAAATATACTTGAAGACAAAAGTTTTCTTATATAATATTTAAGAATGAAAAATCCCGGGGCTGGGACTGTAGCTCAGTGGTAGAGCACTTGCCTCGCGTGAGTGAGGCCCTGGGTTCGATCCTCAGCACCACATACAAAACAATAAAATAAAGACATTGTGTTCACCTACAACTAAAAAAATATTTAAAAAAAAAAAAAAAGAATGAAAAATCCCACTGCTAAGAGTAATATATAAAGAAATCAAACTTCCCCTTGAATGTCGGACCAGTAGTATCCACTTTCTCTCTCTCTTTTTTTGGTACTGGATATTGACCCCAGGGGCATTCAACCACTGAGCACATCCCCAGCCCTTTTTTGTTTTCTATTTAGAGACAGGGTCTCACTGAGTTGCTTAGGGCCTCGTTAAGTTGCCGAGGCTGGCTTTGAACTCACAATCCTCCTGCCTCAGCCTCCTGAGCTGGTGGATTACAAGCACACACCACCATGCTCATTCTCTTATCAAAATCTCAATGCATTTTTATAATAAATTAACTGACCTTACATATATAGGAATGCTTTCAGGCTTCATTCTATTCCATTAGTCAATATGGCTATGCCCCTGCTGTTTTAATAAGCTTTGATAAATGGTAGTGTAGGTCTTCCAATATTTTTTCAGGATTGCCTTTGACATATTTGACCCTGTGCATTTCCATCTAAATTTGAGAACCGGTCTATCCCTCCAACCCCCCAAAAAAGAAAGAGTGTGAGAGAAGACAAGAAAAAGCAGCATTTGCTCTCCTATTGGGATTTTGATTGGAATTGCAAAGAATCTCTCCATCAATTCAGGGAAAATTGACATCTTTACACTAGTAACACTTCCAGTCCACGAGCATCATCTCTGCTCCCATTAACTGAGGTCTTGTTTCGTTTCCCTTAGTAACGTTTTTATTAAAAGTCCTGGTATGCTTTGTTGGATTCATATCAAAGAAATTATTTGACCTTATTATAAATTCTACTAGTTTTTAAATTTGATTTTCAAGTTGTTTGTTATTAGTAAAAATACAATTGATTTTTGCTTTTTAGAGTTCCCCAACTATGATGCAATACAATTAGAAATAAATGCCAGAGATAACATAAGCAAGGGAGATATCCCATAAATTTGAAAACAAAGTTCTAAATAATTTAATGGGCAACAAGAAAATTATAAATCACAATATATTTAAAAGTATATAATTACAAAAATCAATTCATGTCACAAAATCATAGCATCCAGTTATATTTTAGAGGAAAAATTACAGTTTTAAATGTACATAGCACAAAATACAGATTAATTAATTAATGAGATAAATCTTTTTTGGGGAGGGGGCATTCTAGGGATTGAAACCAGGGGTGCTCTACCACTGAGCTATATCCCCAGTCCTTTTTATTTTTTATTTTGAGAAAAGGTCTCACAAAACTGCTGGGTCTGGCCTCAAACTTTTGATCCTTCTGCTTCAGCCTCCCAAGTCACACAGATTACAGGCGAGGGCTACCCCACCCAGCTATATTTTTTTAAATGTCAGAATAAATTTAAATAAAACAGAAGGAAATAAGTATTAACTATAAGAGAAGAATTACAAAGAACCAATAAAAAGAACTATTTAAAAAGTATAATAAACACAGGCAATTTACTGCCAATACTAATCAGAAAAAAGGAATTAATGAGATTAAAATTTTAAAAATGCATCAAGGAAACCTATAGTTTATACCAATATCCTTGAAATTGCATATTTTTCTAGGAAACTGTTCACTGTTCGTTCACTCTGTATAAATGACAACAACAAAAAATAAGCTCACAAAAAGCCATAAAGATGGGGGGAAAAACTATCAATAAATCAAAACCAAAAATATCTACTCATAAAAAAGACCAAGTATGGACAGTTTCACAGATGGGTTCTAACTTTCAATAAACAGATCATCTGCATTAAACAGACCTGTTTCAGAAAAGAGGGAACACCTCCCAATTCATCTTGTAAGATTAGCTGAGCACAGTGGCACATGTCTGTAGTCCCAGCTACCAGGGAGACTAAAGCAGGAGGATCAATTAAACCCAGGTGTTTGGGGCCAGCAAAGACAACATAGTGAGACCTCATCTCAAAAAAAGAAAAAAATTAGGACTCATTTCATGAGATTAACAACATAACCTTGTTATCAAAACAACACAAAGAAGCCAAGTGCAGTGGCGCACACCTATAATCCTACTTACTTGCGAGGATGAAGCAGGAAAACTGCAAGTTCAAGGCCAGCCTGGGCAACTTATACCCTGTCTCAAAATAAAAATAAAAAAATTAAAAACTTAAAAGCTGAGGGTGTAGCTCAGTGGTAGAATGCCCCTGAGTTCAATCCCCAGTATGGGCACAAAAACAAACAAACAAACAAAACCCACAAAGACTACATGAAAAAGGAAAAGTATATGGCAATAACAAAAGTATGCAAATATTCAGGGAATCCAAAGATAGTTTAAAATAGAAAATCTATTAATGCACTTCATCATACCAATAGATTAAAATCTTTATCAAAATTCAACTACTGTTCATGCTAAAAACTCTAAAATGCTAAACAGGAGAACTTGACTTTTAAAAAAAAAATTTCTGTCCCCCCAAAAAAAGTCCACTACAATATCATATATAATGACAAAATATTAGAAGCACTCCATTAAAGTACCTAGGCAAGGATGCCCATTATCAATGCTCTACTTAACACTTCACTTGAGGTGTTAGTCAAGAAATGGGAAACAAAAAGGAATGGAAAAGAAAAAATAAAACTATTATTCACAGACATAACTACATAGAGAATACAAAAGAATTACAAACTGATATTACTCCCACATTTCATTGAATCTAAAGATACCACCAATTGTAAGATACGCCCTTATATTTTACACAACTAAGGAAAAAGCACATCAATTTTTCTGATACTATGTTCCCTTATTATCTAAGATTTTCATTTTAGCATATCAAGACAACTCAGATTTAAACAGAATTTATCATATCTTGTACATATATAAAAGAAAAGTAAAGGCAAAAGAAATCAGTAGGGTATTCCTAAAACTTCATATTCAGCATCCTAGAATGGATACATCTACTCAAAGCTCTTCAATTGTTCCTAACGAAATTGTCCTCTGCCAACAAGAGTGTTGGGGGATGAAGCATTTCTTAAAATGTTCCATTATTATCTATGGGATTTTCTCTCAAGGCAGACACCCACTTAGCAATTTCATCTGTCTTCAGTTGTATTGTTTGGCATGAAATAACAATGTGACAATGGGCATACTCATTTAAAGTGATGACAAAATTAAGAGCCCTGACCAAGTTTGTGCATGCCCTAGTAATGATAACTGATGCCTAGATAACAGTGACTATAGGGTACCATCAACTGGAGATTTGATTTCAGAGACATTAAAATGTAGAGAGGAAAGTGTATCTCAGAATCTTAAAACATGTTCATGGGAGTTCAGCAACATTAAGTGATCAATACAGTGTCCCATATACATCAGCAAAAACTGAATAGAAATTACAGGGCTGGGGTGCATCTCGGTGACACAGCACGTACAGGGCCCTGGGTTCAATCCCCAACACTAAAAGAAAATCTTATTCACAATGATAACCAAAATTACATACAATCTAGCAAAAAATATCTAACAAGAGTTGAGTAAGAACTTTACGAAGACTAACAACACATATCCAGATTTAAACACCAGCTCTACTACTTAATATATCTATATGAATATATTTATCCTATACATTTGATGCAAATGCAATAAAAACCCAACCATTTTTCACAGAAACAAACAAAAAAATCAACCCTAAAATAAGCAAAAGGAGGAAAATCTAAATTAATCTTGAAAACAAATTAAGATTTAATCATAAAGCTACCATTATCAAATCAGGGTGGTATAGATAGAGATAGCCAAACAGATCAATGAAACAAGGAGAAACGAAAAACAGACCTGCATATGTGAGAATACGGTATATCTTAGGAGTTGGGAAGAAAGACTGAACTACATGATAAATCCATATAAAAAAAATAAAATTAGATCCCTATGCCACACAATAGAGAAAAACCTCCAGAAGAATTAGTGACCTAAATATGAAAAGGCACAGTATCATCATTACCTTGGAGTAAGTGAAGAATTCCTTGAAGACACTGGAAAACACAAGCCACAAATGATTAAAAAAAAAAAAAAAGTGACTACCATCACATTAAGAAGTTTACATAAAATGCATTCTTTAAACAAAGCAAAAAAATGTATAACCGTGAATCATTAGTATCCAGAATATCTACAAATCAATTAAGAAAAAGCAACAATCCAATAGAAAAATGGATCAAGGATACTCTCAAGCAATTCACGGAACACTCAAATGGTCAATAAGCGTGGAGGAAAAAAAGATCAACCTCAATAGTAATCTAAGAAATACAAAATGAAAACAGCAAAGAGATAGCATTTATACCCTACAGATGGGAAAAAACTGCAAAATCTAATCTTTTGGCAGTGATCTGGAGAAACAGGCTCATACACAGCTGGTGGGAGTGTCAAATGGAATAAAATTCGGCATTCTGGCAAGTCCCAGTAAAGTTGACAATGCACAGACTTCTTCAATGTAGCAATTCTACTTCTAATACAATCCCAAGAGAGAATCCCGTATAAGGATGTTTAGAACAGCACTGTTTGAAATTGCTGAAAACTGCAAACAGCCTAATGTTCCCTCCATAGGAACAGACAAATAAACCCAAGTAATATCAATGGGCTAGATCAGTAATTTTCAAACTTCTTGTCTCAAGACCCCTTTAAGCTCTTCAAAATTAAGGACCATGGTAGTTTATCATGTGGTTCATCTCTATAGAGATTTATTATATTAGCAATTTAAACATATATAATATTGATAAAATAAACCTACTATATGTAAACATGAAAGTATTTATTTTAGATTATTAACTATTTTTCAAAACAAAAAATATATTAGAAACAAACTGGTACTGTTTTACATTTTTTTTTGTTTTGTAAATCTCTTCAATGTGTGGCTTAATAGAGAACAGATGGATCACCATAACTTTTTCTGCATTCAATCTATTATATCATGTGTCATGCAGCCTCTGCACAGTACTTGTATGATGTACAGGAGAATGTGGGTAAAAAAAAAACAAATAATACTATTATAAAAAATACTTTTGATCTCCTGGACCTCCTGTAAGACTGTTAAGAGAGCTTAAGGAATTCCTGGAGCACACTTTGAGAACCAATGAACTAGATCCACATATACCGTGGACAAATCTCAAAAACACTCTTCAGTGAAAATAATACATAAAATGATGCATACAGCATGATACAGCTTACATAAAGCTAATAAGCACAAAACAACTTGTTTGGGTACATACACTTTAGGACAGTGGTTACTTCTGGCAAAGACATGACAGGAATGGAATGGAGATGTGTGAAATTTTATTTCATTAAACTAAAACAAAAAGTATGAAGCGCCGGGCGCTGTGGCACAAGCCTGTAATCCTAGCACTTTGGGAGGCTGAGACAGGAGACAGTTCAAAGCCAGCCTCAGCAATGGTGAGACACTAAGCAACTCAGTGAGACCCTGTCTCTAAACAAAAACACAAAATAGGGCTGGGAATGTGGCTCAATGGTCAAGTACCCCTGAGTTCAATCCCCAGTACCAAAAAAAAAAAAAAAAAAAAGGATGAAGCAAACACACTGTAAAATATTAAAAGATTTGTTAAATCTGATGACACTTGCTTTTCAGTAATTTTGAAGTGTTTTGTAATTAAAAACTTTTAAAACATTTTTTTAAAATCCCAATGACTATGTATTTCAAGGCTACCCAGTTTCCTTAAAGTACATTTCCCTTTGAGTACAATATATTTATAAAATAACCAAATTTTATAAAATGTTGTTTGGAAAAACAATTTGACAATAAGAGGAGGCTGTCCTTATTCTAACTAGACAAGGGGTGAGGATGGGGTTACACAGCTCCTGGTTTTGACCCCGTGTCTTAACAAGATAGGTGTGCCTTAATATGAATACCCCTTGGTCAAAGAACACATTGACTAGGAATTTATTTTGGATAGCCAGAAATTATTCAACTACATAAAATTTTCTGCATCCAATTATTGACATAATTGTTTTGGGAGATAATGATCACATTCCAGGAACCACTTAGGGACAAGGACAAATGAGAATCTGTCTATATTCACAGTTTAGGAAAAAAAAAATAAACACACAGGTAAAATACAGTAGATTAAATGCTAACTAAAGATGTCCACGTTGTTCTATGGAACAGAGAAGAAAGACTGAGCGTAGAAAAATGGTGGTGCCATTAACAGAAAGAACAAGAAACAGGAGGTGTTTTAGGAGCTCCAGGTGGAAAAAAAAACTTTTTTCTATAAATAATATTGGGCCAGGCGCGGTGGCGCACGCCTGTAGTCCTAGTACTTTGGGAGGCTGAGACAGGAGAAGCGCTAGTTCTAAGCCAGCCTCAGCAACGGCAAGGCACTAAGCAACTCAGTGAGACCCTGTCTCTACATGAAACACAAAATAGGGCTGGGGACGTGGCTCAGGGGTCAAGTACCCCTGAGTTCAATCCCCAGTACCAAAAATAATAATAATAGGCATCTACTATGTGCCAGATAAATTCGGTTTCAGCCCTGTTGAGTTTAGACACCTGGGTGGATATCGTCAGTAAGCAACTGCAAATATCAGATGAGAAATTAGAAGAAAGGGTGGGCATGGTAAGGGACACTGAAACTAGGGGAGATTTCAGAGAAAAATGGGTAGAGAACTGACCTTGAGGGAAATCCCACCATAAAAGACAGAAGGCACAGAGTTTGTGAAAAAGAACATTTTTATTCGACACAGCCATTAAGACGCTGTGCAAATTTCCTAATTTGGGAAATACTGGATCTAGGAATAAGTGGGGTGAAAACAAATGAAAGTACTGGTGAAAGGAAAAAGAAGACAGGTGAGGTTTTTGCAAGATGAGCAAACCTAGGAATATTTATAAGGAGAGGGAAAGGCTCCTACTGAGTTAATAGGGTAATGAAGCAAGAGAGCACCACTGACAGAGAACATCTCAAAGGAGGCAGGCCAAGGTGGGGGCAGAGCAGCAGGGCTCCAGGAAGGGCTGTTCTAGTGGCAAAAGAGAAGGGGGGAAACGCTAGGTAGAGATAGAGGAAAAGCATCAAGTGGAAGGAAAAGAAAGAACTGTTTACATCAGATAGCCATTTATCGTTCTCAGTTAAGTAAAAAATTGGGTGATCTTTGTTTGAGGGTAAAGGATTTCAAGGGCCCCCGCTGCAGAGTTTAAAGGGGTGGGGGAAGGAGGAGGAGTAGTTTGGAACTGCCAGCGCACAAACACAAATAATACAAGATAATCAGTGACAACACACACGTAAATGGGTTTGGAGAGTAAGCATTTACAAAAGACAATGTGGGGGAAAAAAAAGTTTTTGAAAGGATCCATAAGCACGTATTTTGAAAAAGGAAATTGGTATCTATCTGGGGAAAAAAATTAAAAACGAACATCACATTTATTTAAGATGGTTGGTTAATTATGTGTTCCATAGTCTGTTTTCCAGATTATCAAGGTTTGCCCTTTCAGGTAGAAAAATTTTACATTTAACCTTTTCTGATGGAAATTAAACTATACACTCATTTGTCTCCTTAATTTAATCTTAATCAGGAACACTCACTATTGTACTATCTAGCTTTACAAAGAACTGGTTCTTTAAAGCTTTTTTAAAGAAAAACTTGTTTATAGCTCTTCTATGCCATTCCCAGTTAAGACATAAAAGTGATTGGTTTTCTAAGTTTATGTTTACCCTTACCACTTCAACAACCACAGCCCACCTTAGCAACCTGCTTCTACTCAGCCTCATGCCAAGCACTGTACCTCAGACTTTTCTAAACCATGGCCTTTATAATAAACTGGAGACTCTGGGTCCTTCCACGGCTCTACATGGAGCATCAGTACTCTCACCTGTTGCAATCTAAGAAAATGGAAAAACTCAAAGTGAATACCTAAGCTATCTATAGGTCTACAACATAAAATTCTAGTAAACACATTCCCCACATGCGCATCTGGATTAGTCAAATATTAATCAAAACACAAGCAGGAAGGTTTGGCTCAACAAACAACCTTAGTTACCCTCAAACAAAACGGTGGTTACTTTCACCAGGGGGAAGAACACGGACTACAAAAAGGTATCTGAAGGCCACTGTGTTTGTTTTTTTTTTTAATATTTTTTTAGTTGTAGATGGACGCAATATCTTTATTAGTTATTTTTATGTGGTGCTGAGGATCGAACCCAGTGACTTATGCATGCGAGGCAAGCGCTCTGCCACTGAGCCACCGCTCCAGCCCCAGGCCACTGTGTTTTTAATAAACACTCTTTCAACCTACTTTTAAAAAGTGACTTCTTAAAAAATTTATCATAAGCCGGGCGCGGTGGAGCAAGCCTGTAATCCCAGCACTTAGGGAAGCTGAGACAGGAGAATTGCGAGTTCAAAGCCAGCCTCAGCAACGGCGAGGCGCTAAGCAACTCAGTGAGACCCTGTCTCTACATAAAACACAAAATAGGGCTGGGGATGTGGCTCAGTGGTCGAGTGTCTCTGAGTTCAATCTCTGGTACCAAAAAAAAAAAAAAAAATTTATCATAAGAACACTCACAGGTTCATTCCTCTTTTCAGTCAAAGTAACTCACAGCGCTAGTACTGTAATTTTCAACCATGGTAAATGAAATGGTAGAATCTCCTCTTTGTTTACCACAGAAATTATAATAACTCTGAGCAAAAGGTTATTCGGGGTGAGAAATTACGATAGGAAAAAAGATCACTCAAAAAGTGGCAAAATCTGCTTAACTCCTGAATATCCCTGCGGTCATCTTGATAGTGAAAACACTAATCAACTTAACAGTGGTTATTTCTCAACTTTGAAACGTGTCCTAGTCCAACGGAACTGTTAAGTGATTATAAGGCGCAGCTCCGGTGTGTCATCGCTGAACTAGTTGAGGGCTCCCCGCTGCCTCCCCCACTGAGCCTAAGTCCTTCCACCTGGTAAGCAAGCGCTTCCGCAATCTACCTTTTCCAGCCTGATTCCTACCAACTCCCCTATCTACACCATCCACTTTAGTCAATAAATGCTGTTTTCTGAGGAAGATTCAACCTTGAAATGCCCTTTCTCCACCCCCATGGATACCTAACAGAAGTCCTACCTCTGTAACCTCAAAATGCCACCTACTTCGGGAACCCTTCCCTGACGCTCCAACTAGAAACCCTGCGTTCTCTAAAGTCCAGTAATCAATCGAATATGCCTTCCCGCAGCATTTGGTACATTTCACCTTGTGTCATCTGCCTCTGAACACCGAACTTCTTGCAGTCACTGTGTACGTGTTCAAGAAAATTTTTTTCTTAGCAACTAGCACAGTGTACCGTTAACGCGGGGTTCTGAGTTTACCAGGAAAGTTGTACAGTGCGCAATCAAAAGTACTTTAGGGGCTATAACATTATAAAACTTCGCAAATAAAGAAAGCTAAATACCGTGACAGGAAATTAAATACTGCACCACATTATGCCGTCCTTCAATAAGATCAAACGTTCTGCCCTTATTCAATTTTAAAAAATACTACAAACATCACTAATAGCTTAAATGCAGCTTTTCAAGAAAACTGTTTCCACAGAAATGAATAAAAACGACTCTTTCAAAATCTTACTCTTCCGCTTTCGTGCTGTGCACTTTTTCACTATTGGCCAAGAGTGGTGAGAACTTTCCCATCAATTTGTATTTCTTTATTCAGACACTCGAGAAGGTAACGATTAGCGGTGAGCAACCGCATCGAGGTCACCCTCTCAGCCAAGTACGACTTGACTTAGCCAAAACAAAATTTCCTGGAGTCCTAAGGCAGCCATCCACCCCGGCGGTCCTCAGGTAGCTACAAGAGCCAGGGAAAGGTTTGGGGCCAGGGGCGACAAGAGATGGCTCCGGCGCCCGGGCGATGGCCGCCTGCGGCAGCTCAGCTGAAATACAGCGGAAACAACAGCCAGTCACGGGGCTGCGGGAGGCAGGGCAGGAAGGTGGCGCTGCCGCGGAGCGCCTGGAACCCGAGCGCTCATCATGGCGGCGAGGGCAATGGCCGCCGTAGGGAGCGAGCACGCCCCTCCGCGCGCACACGTCGCCGCGCCCGGCCTCCGGTGCCCGTCACCGGTACCGCGGCCTCCGCCGCCCGCTCTCCCACCCCCCCTCACGGGCTGTAGCGGAATTTTCTCTCCAGACACCGCTTTCAAGATGGCGGCTCCCCCTCCCGGCAACCCCCTCAGTCGTTCCCTGCAGCAGGCGCCGAGCCGCCGCCATCTTGTCCCCCGTCCCTCCCCCCCTCGCCGATATTTACATAGCGAAAATCGGCCCGGCCGGCCTGCGGCCTTCACCTCACGCCTGCAGCCTTCGCCTCCTCGCCAGGCCTCGCCCCCGCGCGGTGCCCCGGGTCGGCCGCGGCGCCCACCCGAGACCCCTCAGCCGCCTCCCGGACCGCCGGGCAAACCTCCCCCAACCCTCGTCCGCTTACGGAGAGCGTCTCCGCCGCCGCTCGGGGCAGCCGGGCTCCTCCCCGGGCCTAACTGCGGCCTCCTCGGGGCCTGCTCGGCGCCGCGCGCCACGCCGCCCGGCCTAGCGCGGGAGGGCGCCTTACGGGCCGCCGACCAGGCCGAGACCAGGCCGCCGCGCGCGCACTAGGCCCCACGGCCGCGGCGGCGCCTGGGACTCACCGGACGGGCGTGCGGGCGATCGGCGACGGTGGCGGGTGCTGCAGGCCGGCCTTTCTCTGGAGCACTGGGCCGGGCTCCGGCTGGTGGGGCGGGCGGAGGGAGGGAGGAGGGGCCGAGCTCGGAGCTGACAAAAAGCGGCCCAGCTCCCCGGCACGGGCCCGCCGTCAGCACGTCACGTCACCGCCCGGGAGAGAGACCCAGGAAAATGCGGAAGGGTAGATGGGCCCCCTCCTCCGCCCGGTGGGTCCCCCTGGCGCCCCGGGTCGGCGCCGCTTACGCCCCGCAACCGGGGAGACCAGTGGCCTCGCTGCGCGGGGTCTCCTGCGGCCTGAGTCTCCGTGACAGCGCCCCCCTTCTTTCCACCTCCTCCGCGCTCCCGCCCGCCGCCGCCAAACACGCGCCGCTGCCGCTGCCTTGGCCGTAAAGCCCGCGCGGGGCCGCGGTCCGCCGAACCCGCGGTGAAGCAGGCGGCCCGGGCCACCCCCCACCTTGCCCGTGGGCCGCGGCCGCCCCCCGGGGGCCTCCCCGGAGACCTACCGCCTCTCCGCGCCGGTCCTGGCCGAGGCGCCAGCTCGAGTTGTTTGCAGGCCCTCAGACCCCCGCCCGCAGTAAATGTGTTTTCTTCATCCCCGCGGCTGGGGAAGAAGATAAATTTAGCAACCCCCGACGTCCCCTGCCTTCCCTTAAAAAAAAAAAGAAGGAAAAAATCTTTGAAATAAAACGAAAATGGACTTGCCAGTCTAAAATGGGTGTGCGGGCAAGGCATGGAGGGGAGAAGGGTTACCCTAGAGCAACTACCAAGCCCTTTAATTTTTTAGTAAATAAGCAATCAGAGAGCCAAATTGATTTTATTAGTTCGGGGTGGGGGGGACAAGGAATAGGTTACATTTTGAAACTGGTTTCGGGCATCGCAATGAACAGGAACTTTTAATGGTATATTTTATATATACCTGTGTTTCACAGTTTGGGAACCTATGAAATACAAGTCTGGTGTGTAATTGTTTCATAAGTAATGCATTTTCCACATTTTTCCACAAATATCTAGGAAGTAGAATAGGGTAGGAATTTCTTTTTCACTGCTTAAACAAGCCTTCTAAAGTTTAAAAAGATGGGCGAGAGATTAAATTATATTATTCAACAAAGTATTTGTCAACTTTAAAAAATGTGTCTTGAGTTTTCCTCAGTTTAAATTTTTTATACTGTTTCTATACTGAACTTGGGACTCAGACTATGTTTAAATGTTACCAAGAAAAAGTGTAGTTTACATTAATCTGGAATCACATGTGCTATACTTCAACATAGCGCTAAATGCTAAAGGCATTTTTATACAATAAAGAACACAAAATTAGAAAGCAAGTAACATACTGATGTGAAGTCTTTTTAAATTCAGAGGCCATGTATTTTAGCGGCCTGTCACAACACTGCTTAAAAAACTCTCAATACAAATTGTCCCTTCCCTCAGACATCTTAGAGTCATAAAATGCTTTCAAACAGGCAAAACAAAGGAAACATGAGAAGAAATCTCTGGGAATGGTCATTTTCCTCTCAGAGCTTGAGCTTTTTTAAGTGATCAAATTTCCTTTCGGATGTGATAAATGATAACATATCTTCCTAATTATAGGAAATTCTTTCAGGCTGCAATAGTCTATTTACAGAAAGGTAAATAAGCAATAGTGTTTCAAGTAAAATAAGAAAGCCGGGTGGGGCTGGGGTTTTGGCTTGGTGGTAGAGCCGTTGCCTAGCATGTGTGAGGCACTGGGTTCAATTCTCAGCACCACATATAAATAAATGAATAAAATAAAGGTCCATCAACATCTAAAAATTAAAAGGGGGGGAGTAGTGACACGTGCCTGTAGTCCAACCTACACGGAAGGCTGAGGTAGGAAGGTCACTGTAGCACAGCATTTGGAGGCAGCCTGGACAACACAGTGAATCCCTGTCTGGTCTCATAAAAGTTGAGGGTACAGGGTTGGGACTCTAGATCAGCCTGGAGTGCTCACCTAATCTGTTGGAAGCCCTGGGGTCAATCAGCACCGCCAAAAGAAACACACACACACACACACACACACACACAGATGTTTAGGTATACTACTGTGGAAGAGTGCTTTGTCACTACTTTTTATTTATTTTCAGAGATTGGATCTCATTGTGTTGCCCAAGTTGGTCTTGAACTCTTGGGCTCAAGTGATCCTTCCTCATCCAGCCTCCCCAGTAGCTGGAACCAAAGGCTTATGCCATGCCAGACTGTAATCACTTTTCATGCATAAGGAGACTGTAACTATGCAAGTGCCCTGGGTTAAATTAAGGGGGAAAAATCTTTAAAAAAAAAAAAAAAGTGAATGTTTGCCATTGGAGACACACATCTGTAATCCCAGCGGCAATTTAGCGAGGCTCTAAGCAATTTAGGGAGAGACCCTGTCTCAAAATTAAAAATAGGAGCCGGGAACGGTGGCTCATGCCTGTAATCCCAGCACTTTGGGAGGCTGAGATAGGAGGATCTCGAGTTCAAAGCCAACCTCAGCAACAGCGAGGCACTAAGCAACTCAGTGAGACCCTGTCTCCACATAAAACACAAAATAGGGCTGGGGATGTGGTTGAGTGCCCCTGGGTTCAATCCCCGGTACCAAAAAATAATAAGGGCTGGGGATGTGGCTCAGTGGTAAACTGCCCCTTGGTTCAATCCCCAGTACAAAAATAAATAAATAAATAAATAATAAAGTGGCTGGGGGAGTGCCTCAGTGGCAGAGCAGCTCAGTGGCAGAGCACTTGCCTAGCGTGTGCAAATCCCTGAGTTTGATTCCCAGCACCCCACACAAAAAGAAAAGGGGTGGGGTGGGGAGTAATTTGTACTTCAAATCCGTTTATGGAAGGCAGTAAAGAACATTATTAAACAGAGTGTTAAAAGAACTGTGATAAAAAAAACATTTTACTGAGAGTACACTTAACATTATGATAAAGTGAAGATGCAAAGGAAGTGTGAACAACAAATCAGAAATCATTTGGTACTATAATTTATACAGTTTATGAAAGTACAGTTGGACCTTGAGGGCATCTAAGATCACTGAAAGTATTTGGCAATCAAGCACCAAGTGATTAAGCTCATACGCCTTGTACTTAAAGGTCCTATTACAGTTTACCTGGGTCATGATACTTTCTATTATTGTTTCAGTATTAGAGACCTACAGAGTTCTGGGCACAGGCTATAACAAAGCCTCTATGCATGCCCTTGGGGAACTTGAATAAGGAGGCTGTATGGCAGAATAACATTCTTAAGTGCTTTCATTTTCTCACTTAAATAAACACACACTAAAAGGAAAATTTAGCTAGGGAGATTGAGAGCAGAACGTTTCAAAAGCATATGCTATGAATATAAAATAGCTGGTTTCAAAGCAGTCAAAAGAATTTTGATGGTGTGCTAAAATTTATTTGTTCCTTCAGAGCTGATAATGTATATCAGATAGTTAAAAGCATCTACTCAAGGTTTTGACAGTGTTTTAATAACTTAACTAAAAATCTCTGACATATTTATAGGTGCTTGAGCCAGAAGCAACACAAGACCTTTCAATCATTTTTCCAAAGAAAGATTAGAAAAGAAGCTGTCGATTTGCAATCCCCATCACTCAGTGACGGGAATCCAAATAAGAAACAATAAATTATTGGCCTATGAGAAACAACAAATTATTGGCCTGAATATATTTGTGATAATACATTATTTTATTTTTTGTTTTGTTTTTGTTTTGACACTGGAGATTGAACCCAGGGCACTTTACCACTGAAGTACATCCCCAGCCCTTTTTTATTTTCTATTTTGAGACAAGATCTCACCAAAGTGCTGAGGTAATGCATTATTTTGTATATCATTTTTTAACCAAAGGTTAAAAAAATATTTACCTTCCCCTAAAAAGGCTCTTTTTTTTTTTTTTGGTACCGGGGATTGAACTCAGGAGTACTCGACCACTGACTGAGCCACATCCCCAGCCCTATTTTGTGTTTTATTTAGAGACAGAGTCTCACTGAGTTGCTTAATGCCTCGCCGTTGCTGAGGCTGGCTTTGAACTTGTGATTCTCCTGTCTCAGCCTCCCAAAGTGCTGAGATTACAGGCGTGTGCCACCGCACCCACCTGAAAGGCTTTATTTTTATTGATCTAAGCATGCTGTATAAAAATTAACTATATCCGATACCGAAATTATACTTAACATGAGCAAGTTGCATCTTTTGCTGGAATTTAGTTGACTATAATTAATGCTAAGTAAGAATTTTTTTTAAATATTTTTTTAGTTGTACATGGACACAATATCTTTATTTATTTATTTTTATGTGGTGCTGAGGACCGAACCCAGCGCCTCACGCATGCAAGGCAAGCGCTCTACCACTGAGCCACAATCCCAGCCCTAAGTAAGAATTTTTAATCTGAGTCTTTAAGCTGTACACCTTCCCCAAGGAATGTAATTTTAAAATAAATAATGGCTGACAATTAGGTGATTTTCAAGCAGCATTTTTCATATGACTCACTAATTAAATAAGACATTGTTTAATTCCTGAATATCACGAATGGCC
>PVHX01029284.1:0-17126 GCA_004024805.1 Geosciurus inauris | reverse complement strand
TGCTATTGCTTTTGTCACTAATGCTTTTGGTGTCATATCTACCAGATTTTAATCACTTCACTTACTTTAGGAGGTCTATCTCTTTTAGCCCAATTCTGTTACTCCATGATGGAAGGAAGCTGAAGGTGAGATGAACTGGAATACAGTGAAGTTGAAAGGCCATGGGATTCAGAGTCTTTTCCAACTCTTCTGTTATAGGAATTGGGAACTTAATCTTCCTAAGCCTCAGTTTTCTATCTAGAAAATGAAGGAATAATAGTTTTCACTTTATAAGGTTTTTGTGAAAGTTTTGAATTAGCCCTTTTGAAAAGGCTTAGGAGGAGACATGTGGTACATAGGAGACATCTAATGAATATTTGGTTGTTGTCATTTTTATTAAGAGATTGTGTAACTGCGCTGGACCTAATCAAGAATTACTCAACAGATAAAGTTATTGTTCTGTTCCTAACAGTACATTTCTGAAAGGCTGCTGAAGTTACATAAAACTGTAGCATTACTTATGGTCATATAGTCTTCTGGCACCATTAGGAAACCTGACAGGCACACAGACAATTTTATATTTCTTTTGATTGCAGCAATAAACAATGCTAATGCTCTCTGGGGTCTAAAGAAAAATCTCAGTCCAAAAAATCTGCAGAGTCAGCATAACTGAACATTTTATCATGCTGTGTTCTTAATATCTATCATTAATTATTGGATGTTTATATAACTACAAGGAAAATAACAAACTCCTTCCCTGTCAATTAGATACAGGACTTTAAGAAAGTTCACTTGATATTTCAGTTAAATATTTATGATTCTTTATAGCAATACCTCAACACTTCCATACAAATGCCCTAGTCATTTGGTATCCACAGGTATAGAAGCAGGTTATGGCCACAGTAAAACAAACTGTTTTATTTTATTTTTTATTTTTTTGGTACCGGGGATTGAACTCAGGGGTACTCAACCACTGAGCCACATCCCCAGCCCTATTTTGTGTTTTATGTAGAGACAGGGTCTCACTGAGTTGCTTAGCACCTTGCCATTGCTGAGGCTGGCTTTGAACTCGTGATACTCCTGTCTCAGCCTCCCAAGTGCTAGGATTACAGGCATGTGCCACCGCGCCAGGCTACAAACTCTTTTATTATTGTAAACCTAGATATTGGTGAAAGTTCAAAGTCAAATTATCTTCTCAGTTTAACCTGCTCTTATGTGTCAGGTAGACTAATAAGCAAGGAGGTACCTTCCAGTAAAGATACACTCATTAATCTATAATAGAAACCTTTCTGCAATTTTTGTTCAAACAACTCCATGTAACATTTTGTCACTTTATTCACCATTAAAAGTAAATCTTGGTCAGGAATTAAAATGATATGTATTTCCCAATGTGGACAATCTAGTAAATATTAAAAAATCCTTAAAAAACAAATAATCTGATGCTGTCAAACATTTACCTTAAGCCACAGTTTTCTATTTTAGTCGTTCCTATCTTAATTTGTAATCCAAAGAAACCATTTAAAGACTCTTACTAAGAGAAGACTAAAGGGCATCTTATGCAGATACAAAGATGAGTAACACAGTCTCTTTCATCCCAAATGTGGTGATTTAGTAGGTGATCTAGGAGCATGTTGTCATCACTAACAGACTGAGAGTGAAAACAGTCTTCAGTCATGACCCAAGTTGAGGAAGTAATTTGTGAAATGACAGCCCAAGGCAGAAATCAGCCATAGGCATTTTAAGTGGTACTTGCATAGTCACTAGGTCACTTTCTAAACACTTCACAGGTCTGGGATCTCATTTGTTCTTACAGCAGCCCTGTGAGGTTGGAGCTCTCTCTCCTCTTTTAATAGCAGAACAACCTGAAGTGCAGATTGAGTGGCTCAGATGTGACTGGAATCCAGGCAGCCGAGCGGAGGAACCTGTGCTCTAACTACTGTTCTGTGCTACTTGTCAACTCGCACAGGAATCATCAGTGTAGTGGCTTTTGGATTTCTAGAAGCTCTAGTTCTTCAAAACTCCCTAAATGTGGGATACAATAATGTATATAAATAAAAGATTCAATAGTTTTCTTTTTATTTTCTAACAAGGAGAAGATAATGTCATTTTTGTCTATGATTTACTGTAAAATAAAATTTTACATTGAAAATATATAATCTAGTGTGTTGAATTATTGGTTTACTAAGATAAAGAATAATAATATGGATGTTTCCCCCAATAAGTTATGTATCTGTGGGAATGTTGTTTCCATGTTTTCCAGGAAGCAATCATTTTGGAAATAACCTTTCGAAGCATAATAATAACTTCTTTTGTTAAACAACCTATTAGTGAATAGCATCCCATTTACTAGAATGAAGTTCTGATTATAATAGTTAGAAAATTGGTCTTGGTGGAAGAATGCATCTGTAAGTTAACAGTTGCAACAGGGCCTTGAGCTAGTACAGTATGGGAGACTTCTTTCACACACACACACGCAAAAAATACAAAATTAGGTGCAAAGAGTGATATTGAATTAGTAGAGGCATTTTCAAATGATAGCTGCTGAAGTTTCAGCTTCATTAGTTTTATGATAAATCTGCCACTTCGAATAGCAACTAAATACAGTTTCTAAAAATACCATAACATAATCCCTAGAAAAAAATTTCAGTTTTTTCCCTCTTAAAGAAAATTTCTTTATTTTGATTCCCTTCACCCTCTCTCTTTTCTTTCTCCATTGTCTGGAAAAATCCTGTTCACAATGGATCTCTCCATCTGTGAGATGAAGAGAGAGTTACTGATTTGCTTCAGGAAGCTGAAGCCTGTCAGGGCACGACTGGCTCTTTCCACTTATGCTCTCAGTGTACAAATATGGAGAAAGATTATTTTGTGTACACATATGGAGAACTCTTGTTTTCTAGAGTCTTCATTCTTATTTTGCTAGGGGGGAAACTTAAAGTCAGAGACATTTAAAACCAAGCCGCAGCACAAGTGCTCAAATTCCCGAGTATAAAGCATTATTTAACCTTATCAACCAGTAGCAGTGTTAGAAAATATATCATTTTGACATGAGATAGACCTGACCATTTGAACTTGTCTTTTTTTCTAGAAATAATGCATTTTTGTTTTTCAGAAAAGCTGTAATTTCAAGAAATCCACTTAGCTCAGCATTGGTAGTTTAAATTTTTTTCCCTTTTATTTTCATGTTTCTTTAAGGTCATCATGATATGAACTTCAGCCATATAAAATAGCTTAACAACTGTTTGAATCTTCAAGTTTGGCTCTTACAGTCTTCATGGTTTCTACTGGTATTTGAATACACAAAAGAAAATAATTCTTTTAGCTTCATGTAACTTTTCTTTCCTATGTTTGGCTCTAAGTTATGAAAGAATGTATAGACATAAGAAAATTTGAGAAAAACTTTAGAATTTGACCTAGTATTGTGTGGATAATGATTTCCAACTGTGTGTCTATAGTAATAATTCACCTACCTTGCAGTCATAGTAGTAGTTAGCAATTCTTGAGTGCCTCCTACTTGCCAGACACTATAATCATCCACACTTAATCTTGAAAATAGTTCAAGAAGTTAGGTATTATTAGCCCTGTCTCACAAATGAGAAAACTGAAGTTTAGAAAGATTAGATAACTGAACTAAGGCGACACACCAGTGGCAGAATTATAATTCAAATACAGATCTGAGTAACTCCAAGGCTAATTCTTTTTCACCATGTGCCATCTTACTTGGTGGATTTTGTGTCATCCCACAGCTATTGTGGTGGCCAGCTGACAAGATGGATCCCCCACCCCCCACTACTCTCACCCTTTATATTGTCCCTTTCCACACCAAGTACACAGAGCTGACCTGCATAACCAATAGGATGGTAAAAAAAATGATGGTGTGTGACTTTTGAGATGGGCTCATATCAGACACTGGTTTTCATTTGGTTGTCTCATGTATCACTTGCTCCAGGAGATGCCAACTGCCCTGTTGTAAGGAATTCAAACAGCTCTTTATTCACATGGAGAGAAACTAAGGCCTCCTGCAGACAACCAGCACAAACCCACTGGGTGTGTGAATGAGTCACCTTGTAAACACATGCTCCAACCCCAGTCAAGCCTTTGGAGGATTGTAACCTTGGCCAATAGCTTACAGTAACCACATGAGAGGGCCCAAACCACATAGTACCTAGCCAAATTGCTCCCAACATCCACAGATATTGTGTGTGTGAGATAGTAAATGCTTACTATTAAGAGGCTGAGTATTGGCATAAAGTGCTGTGAAACAATCGACAGTTCACACAGCTTTTGTCAGCTGTTCCTACTCAGTTTGGAACGTGCTTCCGTGGTGAATTCATGTTCATGTCAGGAACAGATTTGGAACTTGGATTTGCCAAGTTTCCAAACAATCTCTGATTAGTGGATGCTGATCCATAATGTGGGAAGGGGCATGGGAAGAATGGAGAAACTTTGGTCAAAGGGGAGGGAAGGGAAGAGATGGGACTTGGGGGCAAGAAAGATGGTGGAATACAATGAACAACAATGCCCAAGTTCATCTATGACTGCACATCTGGTGTAACCAAAAGAAGTGTAACCAAAGAAGTGAAAAGTTAGCCGGGTGCAGTGGCTCAAGCCTGTAATCCCAGCACATAGGGAGGCTGAGACAGGAGAATTGTGAGTTCAAAGCTAGCCTCAGCAATGGCGAGGCGCCAAGCAACTCAGTGAGACTCTGTCTCTACATAAAACACAAAATAGGACTGGGGATGTGGCTCAGTGGTCGAGTGCCCCTGAGTTCAATCCCTGGTACCAAAAAAAAAAAGAAGAAGTGAAAAGTTGTGCTCCATTTGTGTACAACGAATCAAAATGCATTCTGCTGTCATGTAAACCTAATTAGAATAAATACATAAACAAAAAACAAAGAGTGGCTGCTAACCCAATTTCTATATTAACTGTACTTGATTTCTAAAAGGGATGCAAATAGGATGATATTATTTCTGGAGTGTGTTTTGTTATAATTCAGGACAAAATTAGGCTTTTGTACTCCTGTTTACTCTTTGAGTAAAATGTGTCTGGATTCTACCTCATTTCCTCCAACCTCCCTGGCCTCTCTGCTCCAGAGACCCAACATTTCTTTCAGCAACTTGAAGTGCATTTTCTTTTCCACAGAGATAGCAAATGCTATTCTTTCAACACAGGATTCTATCTCTCCCTCTTCCTCTCTTCCAGTCACCCCCTTTGCTAAGGTACAGATCTCTTTCATTTCATTTCTCAGGACTGCTTCATGACTTTAGGGACTGGCTGCCTCCCCTTGTTTCATGGGCCCTGTGCTCTGTATTCCCAAGACGCAAGACACTCAATGCCATCTTCTTCTCACTACAAGCAATGGAAGATCCTGGACCACACTTCTTTTATGCACTGCTGGATCTCTGGTCCCTTATTACACAATAGAAACTTGCTGATTGGCTGTTTGAGGAGAACGTTATTCCAGGCAGAGAAAATAAGAACAGAGGCACGAAGATATGAAAGTATGGGCATGTGTGAATGATTATATATTAAATTAAAAACTGACATTTGATCAAAGTAAATGCCTATTTCTTTCATATATAATTAAGGTCAATTTTACTGCAAGTTCATTTTTTAAACTTTAATTAAGTCAATATGAAATTAAGCTATTATTAAATTTGTACTTGAAATAGAAATGCCAGCCTATATTGCTCCTGGTAGTCTTTTTGTTGTTGTTATGCGTGATTTTCCTTTCTTTTTTCCTCAATTCTAAGGATAAAACACTTGAGACCACAGAGAGTCAAATGCCAATTCAGATCCAATGATAAATTCCTGAGGTGTCATTTGACTTTGCCACACGCTGTTCTTCTTGGACTGGGCAAATTAATGACTTGTATGGCCTGTGTGTTCCTCTGAGCACCGGCCTCTGTGGGGTGAGGTCAGTAGCAACCTCAGCGAGGGGCAACTCTTTACCAGTCACACTTCAGCATTGATTCACCTATCTAACATTTATTGTTGTCTACTTTGTTCTGGGAACTGTGCTGAGTAACTGGTCAGAAACCAAAGGCAGCGTGGTGAGAAAGAACAGCGAATATTACAAGAAGTATAATTCAAGGTGAGACAAGTGATAGACTGGAAGTACACAAAAGGCACACTGTGAGCACAGGAGAGGGAGGTTGATGTCAGGGGTGGCTTTGCGAAGGCCGCGGGGGCGACAACAGCTCAGAATTTACTGTCAGAGTGTTCAGAGAAGAAGTGTAAAGTCCTTGCAGTAGTGTGTATGGCTGAGAGTCGACTTCTGGGGCAGGGGTAGGGGGAAGAGATGTGATCAGGGAAGCCAGCCAAGGCACAGAGTGTCCTCCTCAGAGACCAGAGGACCACTCTGTGAGGTAAGTGGACACGTCCGTAGTGCTTCCTTACTCCTGCTTCCAGGTTCTTTCCTCTGCATGGGCCCATATTGGGCATAAAGCCTGGTCATGGCACATGGTTCTGTCCCCATGGGGTTATTGGAAGGAATAAAAAAGGTTTCCTTTCCTCCAGGATCATCCTGGCAGCTGGCAGCTTTTTACATTAGGCAAGATTTACTTTGTGGTACTAAGAATTTGAAATGTGCTGTTGATTTCTAGATCTAAGTGTCAGGACATGGGGATGAACAGGAAGCATGCTGTGGAAAATGACAGTTTGGAAATTGATGATAATAATTTAATTTTCAGAGTGCATGCACATTGTCTGCCTTGTTGGTATCCGTGTCAGTCACCAACAGAGATTGAAGCCTCTGGAAACAGAAGCTGAATCTTCAACTAATTACAACAGTCTCTTCTCAACATAGTTTCTTCTATGTGCTGGGTGCTGGAATATAGAGGAATGGATATATATTCTTAGTCCCTAGGAGCTGCGGGTAATAAGTGAATATACTATTATTCCTCTGTGTCCCCCACTAACTTTTTTTTTTTTTTTGGTACTGAGGATTGAACTCAGGCTCACTTGACCACTGAGCCACATCCTCAGCCCTATTTTGTATTTTATTTACAGACAGGGGCTCACTGAGTTGCCTAGCATCTCACTGTTGCTGAGGCTGGCTTTGAACTCGAAATTCTCCTGCCTCAGCCTCGCGAGCTGCTGGGATTACAGGCGTGCACCACCATGCCCTGGCTGGCCCACTATCTTTTAATAACAGTTGGCATTAGAACAACTGCTGTGCCAAGTACTTCATATATTTTCTCCTTTAATACATTTCATAATCCTGTGGCTATCCCCATTTCACAGCTGAAGAAAGTGAGGCACAGAGAGAAAGCAGAGCTTGCAAGTGACAAAAACCAGCTATAGACCAGATAGTGCTCCTTACAAGGAGCATCTCTACACAGATTGTAGAAAGCATTCCATGCTATTCAAAGCAATTGCCCACTCTTCAAAATTACTTATAGCAAATACCATTGCTTTTTATAAATACAGATGGTCCCTGATCCATGATGTTTGACTGATGATTTTTCTACTTTATGATGGTGTGAAGTACAGTACAAACTGTACTTCAAATTTTCATTTTTTCCACCGCTATGGTATGTATAATACTTTCTCTCAATGCTAGGCAGTGGCATAGAGCTTTAAATCCAGTCAATCGCATAACCAAGGGCAAAAGCCACTGTGCTGTCAAGCTATGATGTTTGATAGATGAGGTGTATTTTCAATTTAGGATCTTTGAAACTTAGATTGGGTTTATTGGAAAGTGACCCCTTCCTAAGTTGAGGATACCTGTACACTTCATTAGAAACGAGAATCACAGGATGAGTTAGTACAGGATCAGCAATCCCAGTTACATCTTCTAAACTTTTTTCCTTCCAACAGTACTGTAACCTACTTAAACCAGGTCCCCTCTGAGGCTCTAAAAATCACTTTAGGTGAGATGAAAAAAATGAAATGATATGAATTTTGAAGACAGGTTTGACTTTAGGAAATAACCCAAATAATTTGAAACTAAACCAAGTAAACGAATTGGTCAATGAAGTTGAAAAAGGTGACTTTGGTCATGTGTCTAGTTCTGTGTTCATCCTTGAACTAATTTTGTTGGTTTAATTTTGTCATACATCAATGACAGAAAACTCCTTTCCTTTTTCTGTTACTTGCTCCTTATCTAAACATCTACCATAGTGAAAAGCCACCAAGGTTTGTAAGGTTGTGTTTATAAAAAATTTCCATACATAAGGCATGGTGCAAATAGAAGAAATAACTAATATTGTTGCTGGATTATATATAAGCACTCATTTGTCACTTTTCTACTTGCTGGCAAGGCTCCCAAATTTCCCTCATGTAGCTCTATGCTAGGTCTCCTGTATAATCACATTGGAGGCAACTCCTAGAATTTTCCATTTAATTATACATGCCTGGTTCTGGTTTTGTTAGTTAAAGCCTAACCAAATAATAAGTAAATAAAGATGAAATCATGTAAATCCACTAGATGGATATTTTTAAAATCTGCTAAGAAAAAAGGTTTTAATAAAAGTGGTGACTTTAGATTGAATTCATTTAAAAGAGTTCTATGGGTCTTAAAATGTCATTAGAAAATGAGTAAAAAATTAGAGCATAGATTATTAAATTATGTTTTTATTTTTTAAAGCAATTTTAGATGGTCTGAAAATTTTAGTGTAGTCAAAACTGCTTATGCTGGGCAGCACGCTGGGAGGCTGAGGCAGAAAGATCGCTAGTTCAAAGCCATCAACAGCAAAGTGAGGTGCTAAGCAACTCAGTGAGACCCTGTCTCTAAATAAAATAGAAAATAGGGCTGGGGATGTGGCTCAGTAGTTGAGTGCCCCTGAGTTCAATCCCCAGTCCCTCCTGCCAAAAAACCCCCCAAAACAAAAAAACACTACTAACAAAAAAAAAAAAAAAAAAAAAAAAAACTGTTCAAAACATTTCTGTAAAGTTGGTTTCCATAAATAAGAAAACTTCCATAAATAAACTGCCCAAAATGAAAACTTATCAGTCGTCAGTCACTTTTAGGCCATCACGTATCCCACCTGGGATTTAATTTCCTGCTGTTCATTCCTTCTCTCAGTCCTGTAAAGTACATAGCCTGTAAAACAGAGGCCAAGGAGCACTTATTATCAGGGAAAGGTGCAGCTTTGTGGGCCTGAAAGTTCTACAAATTTAAGGTCTTCTGTAAGAAAAATCATGAATCAAAGATTAGGTATGAAAGTGAGTATTTTATTCAGAGGAGAGAAATCAAATTATTAATCTGAAAAAACTGACCAACTTCACAAACATCTCCAAATCCAGACAAATAATACATAACTTTCTGACATGCTCTATAATATTTCCTTGTACTTTTTAGCTGACATTCATTGATCTCTTTGTATGGCAAAAAATTTGTACTATTTTCAATCAATAGAATAGATGATGATTTAGTCTTTTCCCTAGGAAAAATAATTTTTCATTGATAGGTTAGACTTTTTTTTCCCTTTCAATTTCAAACCCATTCTTGAGTGTCAGGTTAATCTATGTGTCACATGTAGACGTAATGGCTGTTTTTAGTATTATTTTATGGAATTCTGATAAGTTCTATTATGTATAAGTACCACTGAAAAAGAAAGTAAAAGTGTAAGATTGGTTACTTATAATTATATCAGCTGTGTTACTGATATAATGGGAGTGAACTGCTATTGTGATTAGGCTGTAATAAGAACAGAGTCCACCTTTTAGTATTTACACATCTAAAGATTGGAAGAAAGTTCCAGAGCCTAGCTTCTGGCTCCATACATTTCAAATCTTTTTTCCATTCCACTACCCTCATGTTTCTAATGCACATCACCTGTGGAGTGATATCATGATGACATCTCTGGCTCTGTATCTGTGTCACTAAGTAGGATAGCTTAGTAAGAGGTGGGAATACTCATGTAAACCATTCCCATGTCAGCAATAACTTATGTGTACCTAGAAATGAGGAAAATTACATAAATATGTTTCACTAATCCCCAATTTCAAAACATTCCCTTAGATTAGAATGCTAAAAATGCCCAGGGCTAGGGGTGGGGAGGAGGAACTGAGGTGGAGAGAGGTAGCAATCATAATTGCAGTTAAAATATTATCTGCAAATTTTATTAACATGTGTGACTATGTGAGCATGTTGCTAGGGACCCTCCTGTGGTCTTGGAAGGGCCAGTGAGGGTACAAGGTAAAGCTGCATTGGCTTTGCTAAAGAATGCACCTAGACGGCAGGACATTTTGATAAGTGGCTAGTTTAGGACATGGTGCCAACCAATAAGAAAAGCCTGCTAACTCAGAGTGGCAGGTGAGTGTACTAGACTTTTCAGGAGGTGCATCTGGAAAAATGAGTAAGAGTTTTTGAAGCTGTCATGGGGAAGAGTGTGATTCTGTCATGTTCAAAAACTTGGTTATAGCACAGAGCATGTGTATTGAGAAGCGCTTGTGTGTTTTGTATAAGTGAAGTGTCCCGTGACGTCTGAGAAGACTACAGGTCCTTTTTCTCTTGGAAACAATAGCTTCTGAGGAGTTCTACTGGGAATGTCTATTGAGAGGCCTAGTCCTCTGCGCCCAACCTCCTCATTTTAACTTCCGTAGCCGGTTTCACTGTGTCCTGGTCACTGCACCCCGGCTGCCCCTGAGTCAGCCCACACCTCATTTTTGTAGCTGAGGCTTTGTGGCATTCTCAGGTCCTGCCACCCCAGCCTTGCCCATGCATTGAAATAAGCCCTTAGAAAACCTCCATCAGAAGGGAACTTTTTAATAAATCCTGAAATGTCAAAAGCATCCCCTTTAAAATCAGAAACAAAAATGCCTGGAATTGTTACTTATTTTCCACATTCTAATAGGATTTCTTGCTTGTGTAATAAAGCAAAAATGATTTAAAAGGAGTAAAGATCAGAAGGGCATAAACAAAATTTTTGTTAATTCAAACGATATTATTGTCTACAAATAAAACATCTTAGGGGGCTGGGGCTGTAGCTCAGTGGAAGAGCACTTGCCTTGCATGTGTGAGGCACTGGATTTGATCCTCAGCGCCACATAAAAAAAATAAAGATATTGTGTGTCCATCTACAACTAAAAATATATTTTAAAAAATCTTAGCATCTACAGACTATTAAAATTCATAAAAATATTTGGCAAGTTTGTTGCATGTAAGATTAATTTAGAAATCCAACTACATTTCTGTACAACATCAACGAAATAAAATGCAATACCAACAAAGGTGTAAAGTACCTAGGAATAAATCTAATGAATTATGGACAAGAGTTTTGTGTAGAATATTTGAGAACTTTATGAAAAGACATTAAAGAAGACCTAAATAAATGGAGAAACATACCATGTTTATGAATAGATATATTTCTACTGTAAAGATGTCATTTCCTCAAATTGAACAATTGATTCAATGCAATTTCAAGAGCAAAGGGTCGAGAGTATCCAAGCACTTCTAAATCAAGTAAGGAGGTCTTGTCTTGACAGATTTTTTAAAATTATAAAGTAACAATAATTAAGAATGTGACCTATGACAGAGCTGACATTGCAGATTCATAGGAAAATGAGTCTATTCAATGAATAATGTAGAACAATTCATTATCTAGATGAAAAATTAAATTATGCCCTAACTCACAAAAGAAGCAACAATAAATCCCAAATGTGAAAAAGACCTCTTTTGAAAAGAAAACGTACTATTAGAAGAAAATGCATGAGAAAATTCTTATAAAAATTCTTCCCAGAGTAGGGAAGGATTTCTTAAATGAGTTACACAAAGTGCAAATCATAAGTAAAATGACTACTAAATTAAAAATAAAGTTTGAGACCTAATAGAGCATGAAAAGACAAATTCATATATTGAAAAAAAATTTACAACACATATAAGTTAACAAACAGTCACTATTCGGAGTAAAAAGAAGAAAAGATAGTGACTATTCCTTTCCAAAAGAAGCAGGAAGAAGGAATCACAATGTGAATAAACATGTTGAAATAATGACCTTCCTGTTATTAATAAGGGAAATGCACATTAAAGTCACATTTCATATGGGAAAAAATTAAAAAGGCAGACAATTCAAATGCTGTTGAGGCAGCAGAATGACTGCTGGAGGCAGTGTGAACAACAGAGTCTGGAGCACGATTTGATGTTAATGGGGAGGGTTAATCATGACCAATCTATGATAAGCAAATTCCTCTCCTGGGTGTGTACCTTAGAGGCACTGAAGCACAAATATGTCAGGAGACATGGGAAAGATGTGGCATTGCTTGAATGAGCAAAAAAACTGGAAACAACCCACAGGGAGAACTGAGTGTCCTGCTAAAGTGAATATCACATCACCCTCTCTTCTAACTCTCGGTGGCTTCCCATCATAACCCATCAGGCACCGCTCTCCCCAGACTCAAGATTGCACACAGTTCAGAACAACATGCTCCTTCCCAATCTTTTCATGGTTGGCTCTTTTCATCCTCTAAGTTGGCCTAGATATCACTTTTCTGGAGAGTTCTCTACTTACCTTTTCATTTAAATTAGTTCTGCTATCTTATTCTCTATCTCAGCATTGATTTATTCCCTATAGTACATGCTAATTTTTGAATTATGTATTGATGTTACATATATATTCATTCATATATTTTTTGCCTATCTCTGACAATAAACTAGTAACCACCATGAGGACAGTTGTCTGTCTCACTCGTGACTTAATCCTCTGTGTCTCCCACATAGCCAGGCACATAATAGTTACTCAATAAACCTTTGTTGAATTGAATGATTGAATAAAAATAATGCATAAATTCCACCTGTGCCCATTTAATTTGTTGATCTGAGCTCTAGTTTATGGAAAGAATAATGGGATACTAAAACAGCCACATAAATTCTTGACATTTATTTTGAAGCTAAACGTGTTTACTTGGTCTTATCTTTTTAAATATTTTTTTAGTTGTAGATGGACACAATGTCTTTATTTTATTGCCTTGTATGTGGTGCTGAGGATCAAACCCAGGGCCCCACGCAGGCGAGGCAAGCGCTCTACCGCTGAGCTACAATCCCAGCCCTACTTAGTCTTATCTTTGATCTTAAAAATTTGACTAATCACAAATTATTTTCAGTTATTTTACATACAAAATATTAAATAAATTTGTCAATTAGACTATAAGTTCTCCAATGTCTAAACTATTTGGAGAAATTTTTAGGTTGGTTCCAATACATTTTAAAATAGCACTTATAAATGCGAAGATTGAGATCTGATGTTGAATGCTTGAATATACTGGTGACATGGGTCTGGGATCTTCTTGAAAGAAGTTTGCATTTAGGTTGATACAGATTTTTAATTTTTATTCTATTTATTAGTTGATAATTATTAAAATATATTTAACTTATATTTTAAATGTATTTATTTGCTAACAGATTTTAATTTATTTTTCCTGGTTACAGCTTGTTCCCCAAAAAGAAGTTTGCATGACAGTCTATTTCAGAGACAGAATAAATAGAGTTTATAATTAATTGAATTTTTATTAAAATATGCATTTGTAAAGTGTCAGAGTGGTATTGATATGGGTATTAATATTTGCAGCTCAAAAGGATATGTTCTAAATCTGGCCAAAGTTGCTATAAATCCTTATACAGTAAATAGCTGAACTACAGTACTCTTTTCATATTTAATTTAGAAAGGAAAAAAGAGGGCAATTATCTGACATTTTAATAATCACTACTTAATATATTTGGTGTAATTCTGACACCGGAGTAGGTCTTTGATTTAACTATCTGGCTTCACTTCCTGTGAACCTGACATTAAGCCAAGAATTGAGGAACTGGGCTGGGGTTGTGGCTCAGTGGTAGCGCACTTAACTCGCATGTGTGAGGTACTGGGTTCGATTCCCAGCACTACGTATAAATAAATCAAATAAAGGTCCATTGACAACAAAAAAATATAAAAAAAAAAAAAGAATTGAGAAATTGCGCAGTTATCTAGTACCAACAAAACACACAAGAAGCACTAAATATGATTTTCCTTAGCAGTGGTGACAGTTCTATTTGCTCAACTCATTTCCCTTCTTTTTGTGCCCCATCAAATCCACTGGCAGGGATGCCTACTGTGCCTTCTCTTTCTGCTTGACTGATGGCTACCTCAGAGAATGAGGAAGGAGCCCTCCAATGGCCACCCATTGGGTGGCTGAAGCAACTAGGGCTACTTACAGGATGACCAGGGCCAAGCTCTACCCACCTGAGAAACACGGATCCAGGGCTGTCCGTGGAGCTGTGCGGAGTCCCTCCACTGGCCTTCTTTGGGCTGCCAGGAATCTCAAACCGGAACACTGTGTCATTGGAAGACAACCTTTTCTTCACCATTGTACACGTCCACTGGCAAGTCAAGAAATTAGCTCAAAGGCTCATTTCCAGATCTCCCAAATGCAGTGAAAGTCTTTGTGTTTCAGCCCTGCACAGTTCCTGCGTCTCAGGAACCTCCTCGCCTGACTCCTAATCTAGCTGAGGTTTTTTTTTTTAGGTTAATGAGTAACATGTTAGTATGACATGGATGGTTTTCTTCCTACTGACATTTGCTCTAAAAGAGAAGCAACCGTGTTTAGGAAATTTGCTTTCCGTTTACTAATTCGAACACCACTAAGCTGATGGATTTAGACACATGAGCCTACAGAAAAGAAAACACTTAAAGAAAGAAAGAAAAAAACGAACAATGAGAAGCAGAGACTGGCAGCATCTAGATATTAAAAGCAGGATGCTTTTGCTAATCACTGAGCTTGACCAGCAGGGTAAGGAATGTGGCTGTGCCTCATGACTCCACATGCAGGAAGTAGTCAGCCCGCTATGTTGCACCCAATGACCGCAAGATGCACCTGAGTTCAAGGCTGTGTTCTTTGGTCCTTGGGACCTAAAGTTTCTGGAATTCTTATGGACATTATAGGTATAAAGTCAAGGGAATCTTGACATGCAGGCTATATATTTTGCTGTGTCATGGGAAGCTGCAACCTGTAACTATACAAAATAGACAAACGAATTGAATCCCATCTCTGTTACTTGCTGGCTGGGCCAACACAGATGGTCCCAATGCTGCTGTGCTTGATCACAAGGTGAGAATGCAGGAGAATAGGTCATGGCAATATATGACTATAATTATCTGGATATACATTGTATTAAAAAACAGAAAGTTCAAAGAATAAATTTATGTGATCATCTTCTGTCACTTAATATTTATGCACATGAAAACATGAGTGGCCTTCCTCCAACATTTCTAGCTGCCGTGTTCTAATGTAGCTATGGTCTCTCTTTTTATTGCCTTTGACTAGTGAGTGACATTGGAGAAGGCTGGCTTAAGAGAAGTACACAGATTCTGATTGTGGCAGAGAGCAAAGTTTCCCGGGAAATCAAACCTTTAGCCTTTGGCCTCATTAGCACTTTGCTCTGACCAACTGATAACCCGGCAGGGACAGGTTGGTGCTGCTCAGTGCGCAGTGTTGACGCTGAACACACTTTCGAAATCAAAGTATGTTCTTCAGTGGGGATTTTCCTGGTGCCTAAAAGGGTGACTGTCTTATCCTGGTTTGCCTAGGATTTCTCTTTTTAGTGCTGAATAGCCCAAGTCCTAGGAACCCCTTTGTGCTGGGCGGTCACCCTCATGCTGTTACTCTGGTGCTGCACTGCCTCCCTCCTGTCCTTTAAGAGCGGGATCTGACTCTCTTTTCTCCCTTTATATTTATACTGCCATTGTGTTGAAAATCATGTTGGAAAGACACTACATAAGTCATTGCTGAGGTGTTGAATCAAAGCAGTTACCATATCTCGTATAATAGCCAAAGACTACATGATAGTCTCTGCTCCTTCTAAACAAGTTTAATTGGCACAAGTGTTAATAACTAATAAAATATGGTATGTGACTTTCTTCTCTTGTGTGACTGGATTTTAACCAGGAGCAACTTAGAACAAAATGTCTGTAGAGTAGGGAACCCCAGTGTCTGAGGCTTGTCTTTGGGCATGTGTTTCAATAGGTTAAGTTTTTCTAGTATTCACTCAACACATGTGTCTGTTGGCAAAACTCTATGTTAGCTAAATATTTGAATGATACCAAAAAATTTTAAAAATGAGTCCTTGCATCAACATTATACCTAGGGAGAGACAATGTGCATGATTGAAAAGCTAACTAAAAACAAAAGAGGTAAGGAAGCAGTAAATCAGGCTACTGTTTCTTGAGTCTGTATTAGTTAATTTTTTCTGAGTCTATGTGGTATCTTTGCTACATAATTTCATATGTAATATCTCATTTAATCCTTGCCCAAATTACATTTTTTTAAAGAAACAGTGCTACTTTATTAAAATACTGAGTTTATTTCACATGTATATTTTTGTCTCCCCACCATTTCCATGTCTGACCAGCACTACTACTATGTCCCTATCATAACATTCCATACATACTTAGAAACCAAGCAAAGGGTGGAGTTCCATCTTTAAAAACTAAACAGGCATTTTGGACAACACATTCTTGGCAATGGAACCTGGACAACATATATCAAACACGGTAGGGAAAGTTCTCACTTTGCATTATAAAAAGGACAGCCAGATATCAACTGTTACAGAAATGAAATAAGACGGAAATTTTTAACAAACTGTTTAAACTATTTTCTTAAAGAGACTTCCTCCACTGCCAGAGATCTTGAATAGCCTCCTGGTCAGTCATCCGGAAGCAATTCTTCACATAATTGACGAACTTGGCTTCCACCTTGGGAAGAGAACCACCTTTTTCTATACTTGCTTGCATTTTTGCTTTTATGTCTTCTACAGAACTAGGTCCTTTCGGCGTTTTGGGAGTTTTTTCCTGTTTTTTGAAGGATTCTTGACCTTTTGATCTTGGTGTTAATGGTTTTGAGTCTTTTCCATTCTGGTTTGATTTCTGTGCATTTTTGGCGGGAGTATCTCGTATAGATTTCTTCACCGGAGCTTTTTCTTCAGTTTCCTCATCATCAAAATCATCATCATCATCATCTTCATCATCAACTTCAAAGCAAGTTTTACTTTTTTCTGAGGAACCTTGCTACCACCTCCAGGGGCAGATCGCTTTCCAGATACACTTAACAGTTTTACGTCCTCCTCCTCTTCATCTTCTGACTCTGCATCTTCCTCCACAGCTACTAAGTGCTGCCCACTAATATGCACAGGCCCTGAACCACACTTCAACCTTAAGACCACAGGTGGTGTGATT
>PVHX01029283.1:0-17120 GCA_004024805.1 Geosciurus inauris | reverse complement strand
TTTTTTTTTTTTTTTTTTTTTTTTTTAAATATTTTTTTAGTTATAAATGGACACAATGTCTTTATTTTATTGCTTTGTATGTGGTGCTGAGGATCGAACCCAGGGCCTCACGCATGCGAGGCAAGCGCTCTACCACTGAGCCACAACCCCAGCCCGAGACAAAAGTCTTAATGATTATATCAGACTACGCAGAAATGGCCTTGCCACCATTTCTATGGGTTCTTCCATACTTGCTTTGACACTGTAAAAAACCCTAGTTTATTATTTCTGCCTCAACTCATTCGGATAAAAAGGTGAAAGATGTGAGGGCTCACTATTTACAAGCCTTTGCTTTCATGGGAATGCCCAAAGTTCTTAATGTAAGGTAAAAAAAACAGCCCTTTTGTAATTTTCACATCCCCTCTCTAGAAGCCCAAGGCAGTTCCTGCCCCAGGGGGTGCCTCTCCCGCAGGTTAACACATCAAAAAAAGACTGCTAATCCCCAAGGGCAAACAATCATTAAAGATACTCATCTACCTATTAAAACCTATCTTTCCAAAACAAAGGAGGGGGAATTCACCTCCCCTCATGGACGCCTTGCCCATGTGCTCTATATTTTAAATTTTCTGACTGTGGATACTCAGGGCAACTCCGCTGCTGTTCGACATTGGAACCCTCCTCAGGTGACACAAAAGACAGTGAAATGGAAGGATCTAAGGACAGGAGTATGGCACGGTCCTGATCCTGTAATTTCTCAAGCCCGAGGGTCTGTCTGTGTCTATCCCCATGATGCAGACATTCCTATTTGGGTCCCTGACAGATGTGTCAGGGAAGTTATAACCTAAGAATCTGTCCAGGAGCCTCTTCCCTTCTGGGAAGCCTTTCTTTGTGTTTTACAGAATCTGATGACGCTGGTGAAGAACAGTTGCTCTGGTCAGACTGCTTGTTCCCTGCTGCCTACCGGCTCCCTGGGCGGCGGGCGGGGGCAGCGAGCGCTGAGCTTGTCACAGTGGGAGCTCGCACGCTCCCTTCCCACGCGGTGAGCTGCTACACCATGGAGCCTGCCCTGTCGCTGGCCGTGTGAGTGCTGCTGCTGCTGCTGTGGGAATCGCGCTAGCTCCGTCTGCTGCAATGGCTGTGACGGTGGAGAAGTTAGCATGCCCTACTGCTGATGCAACAGGCCATCAACAATCATTTTCAAAAAACTTGTTTAGTGCTTTGTTTCAGTTAAATCAGTATTTAACAGGACCCTGAAATCGGCTACATTTAAACTTTACTTTTCAATTGTTAGCCCAAATTGAGACTCAGGTTAATTTAATGGATTCTGGTGCAGTTCTCTTTGCTTTGCAAAAGTTTGGAACAATGTTACATCAGTGGGCTGGGTCAATAGCCTTGATTGTACTCCTGTTGGTTGCCATAGTACTGTTGGGATGGTGATCTTACAAAATTATAAGATCAATTCAAAATCAATCAGGCCATGATAGCTCTTTAAAAATGACCTCTCTGCCCAGATCTGGCTGGGCTTGGCGCAATCATAGGAAAGCCAATGACGGGTAAGATGGGGTGTGGTCACAAGCAACCTAAGACAGGAAGCATACCATATCATCAGAAAGTATGCTCTCCCATGACGGGTAAGCTGTGTTCCAGAGTTCCCACGACCTAAGCCAGGCTCTAGGAGAAAAAAGAGGGGGAATTGTGAGAGAGAGCTGGCCTGGGCGGATCCACAGTACATAATGTGCAACAAATATCAGGTTTGTCAATCATGTGGCTTTGGCCATAGTTCCATCTTGTAACAAGTTCCGCATTCCTGTGAATAGCCACAGGATGCTAATAGAATAGTCACCCTATGCACCCTGTAGTGCTTGGAGGACAAAGGGCCTCTTAACATATATAAAGAGGGACCTGAGCTCAATAAAAGAGTCTCTTGCCTTGTTCTGTGTGTGTGTGTGAGTGTGAGTGATTTGTCATCCGAGGCTCCCTCGCTTGACTCGGTTTCCCTTTGTGCTGGCACGGGCACTGGCACTTTTGTGTAAGCCAGAATAACAGATGAAATTTCCTACTTATCTTTTTCATAAGGTTTAGACAGCCTTTATGTAAAACATTTTAATAGATCTGAACCTAAGTACTCCTCTCATTTAAATTTGAAGAGATCCTTGAGGATGTGTTCCCAAACAAAAAGTTAGAATTAACTTCCTCTGCAAATATGAATGAAAATCAAACCCAGTATGTCTAGGAGTTCATATCCCTGTGGTAAAGGCCTATCAAAGACAAAATTGCAAGAATGTAAACATCTTAATTGGCTTTCTTTTTGACTCTAGAGATGAAGGAAAAAAAGAACAAAAAGTAGATTGGTAATTTCAAGGTTACTTTTCTCAAAAGGCAGGGTTATGGGGACAGAACAACAGGAAAATGACTGTAGGTTACTTACTTTACCTTTTTTTGAGAATATGATACTGCCAGTGATGAAAATCAATTAGGGCCCACTAAACACCTGAGAAAAGATGAGGCAAGTGTAGTAAGCAAGTTTAAAGGATAGAACAAATAGAGACTTCTTGGCAGAGAAGGGGACCCAGAGCTGGGTGTCCAAGGAAGTGGAGGTGTCCTGCCATTTTTATATATTATAATTTCTTTGTTCTCATGGCCCACCCCTCCTCCTGTATACATGACTTGTGACCAAAAGGTGGGCCAAAGGTAGAGTGATCCAAGGGCTGAAGGAAGCTACCCAGGGATCCAGGAAGGAAGGGAGCATTGATTAACAGCCCCTGTAGGGAGAAGCAATTCCCAGGAGGCAGGTCATCTCAACAACAGGTAGGGTAGGAGGGAGAAGGGCTCTGGAGATATTAGCATTTGATTTCCTCTCCTTTTGGACCAGCCCTCATCTTCCCAATCAAATCCAATTATCTACACTGACCGTCCTTTAAAAAAGTCATATTGGCAGAGCAGCAAGGGTTAAATTTAAAGCATAAAGTGGACCTCCCTTACACATATTAAATATGGGAAATGACAAACCCCAAAATAATATGGCCTGGGAAGAGAGAATGCAGAGAAAAGCAGCACAATGATGGCATTAATTCTTTCCCAATGACAGAACAATCCCTAGAAAGGAAGCCAAAGCATCGATCCTTTGCCAATAAATCCTTTCCCATTGAGAGTACAATGGGACTCTGAAGAGAAAGAGATAAGCCCTGAATGCTGACCCCAGACCCTCCATTCTTCTCCAAGTAAAAATATTGCCCAGTAAACAGAAATTTTCAAATTCTCACAAACCTGTTTCTGACCCTAGACCCCTCCCCATCTCGCCCAGTAAGACAGACCCCAAATTTCTAAGTGCCCCAAATTGACAAGCTCATTAAGTCACCTCTCAGTATAACCTATATAAGCCCAGTCCTCTCCTTTGTTCGATGGCTCATTTTCCACCAGGAAAGTGTGTCCACTGGCATCACCCTGTTCCCGCATGAAAGTTCGTTCCTGAATAAAAGGCTGAGATGATCTGTGAAGTGTGCATCCAGCCAGGTCCTTTTGTGCTAACAACACATATACTTTGTAAAACTATTATGAAGCCTCACAGTAATCACTACCAACATTTAAGCAAAGCATTTCCTTGTTGCAAAGCTTTAGAATATTGGTCTTTCATGTGTTTGGCACCTATATCTGCCTTATTTACCAAAAATCTCCTTTGCTACTTCTACACATTTCTCACCAACAGGAGGCTTCCTCTGGCTGCCAGGAGGATGCTCATTCTGATTCTCAGGCCCTGAAACACAGAAATCATAGCCTGAGCATGGACACAAAGATAGACCTATTATTTGCACAACCCTGTAAATCCTAGACAAAGACCAAATGAGTCCTCTTCCTCTGTGTGTGGAGGCTGGAAACAGACATGAGAAATAAACATAAAAGGAAGAGTATACAGCTTAATAGCATTTTCCATGAAGACATCTTTAGACTTTATAAAGTTCTAGTCATCTCTATCTTTTTCCTTACACATCAACCCTGTGGATTTATGGCTTTTGTACTATGTGAGGAAGAAGAATATGTCTGTCAGATATCTATACTGAGGAATCTCCAAACAGGAGAACTGAAGATGTGAAAACATTGAGTTGCAACCAAAGATAAAAAATAGGAAAGGCTACTTAGGGACGACTAATGGACCATTTTTTAATACTGAGATATAGAGGTGTGGGTTGTGGAGGAAGAAAAGGAAAGAGACCTACCTGCTCTGATGGACTCATTGTGCAAAGCCAAGGGCACACCTTGGATAAAGGGAATCCCAGAGGTATCAGAAACAAAGCCCACATCGAATAGGGGCTGAGGGAAAAGATGCAGGTACTGTGTGCTTTCTATTATGAAAGGTGATTTACCCTTCATAGAGTGGCATCCACCTCTAAGTTCTATGGCATAAGAAATTCTTCTCATGGTTTAGAGCCTGGAAATCAGCTTGGAGAAGGCTAGAGGTCAGAATCTCATCAGTCCTACAGTCCAAATATCAGATTCATGATGGGGAATGTAGGACCCCTCAGAGGGCTTGAGGTAGATCATTTTCAGCAGAGGGAAGTTGATCATAATGCTGGAGTCAAGGTCTTCCACATGGTGGAGAAATTCAGTGAGGTGAATGTCAGTTCTGCTCAACCTGTCACCAACAAGGTAGTCTTGTCTGTGGCTCTTCGGTACCTGCATAATTCAAGAGATGAGATTGTGAACATAGCCAGGCTGAGGTCTCAGGTTTGCCAGCGCCCACACCAGCACAAAGGGAAACCGAGTTGGAGAGGGAGCCTCGGATGAAAATCACACACACACACACACAGAACAAGGCAAGAGACTCTTTTTTATTGAGCTCAGGTCCCTCTTTATATATGCTAAGAGGCCCTTTGTCCTCCAAGCCTACAGGGTGCATAGGGTGTGACCATTCCATTAGCACCTTGCTGCTATTCACAGGAATGCGCTATTGTTACATTATGGAACTATGGCCAAAAGCACATGATTGAAAAACCTGATATTGTTGTACTTATGTACTGCGGAAGCCCTCAGGCCAGCTCTCTCCCACACAGGTTCAGCCCAACTTTCCCCATCTGCTGCCTCTTGGGCAGGTGTGGAGCTGCAGACCTTTCTCCAGGCCTCTGACTCGTGAGTAAGAGTGAAAAGTGGGGCTCTGTTTCCTCCTCTGTTAAGGCCCAGAGGACCCTTCATTCTCATCCCCACATCCCTGGATTGTTCACATCACCCACCAGGAACTGCATCTTCTATATGTGCCATGGGCTGAACCTCTGCTGTGCCATGTTTCCAGCTACCCCGTGCTCTGAAGGGTGCAATAGGAAAATCTGAGGAAGTACTTCTCTGCTTTCTTTCTCTCATCTCCAATGGGCAATGGCTCCATCTTCATGGCAACACTTTTCACCTAGGAATAGAACATCTCAGTGTCTTATTTCTCTTCTTGTCTGCTTTCCTGCTTTTCTAGTCTCTCTCTTTGGGATCTGAAGTGAAATTGAATTCATCATTTCCTTTGCAACACTGGCTCTGGCTCCCTACTTATAGTATGCCATAATCTACTGTTGAAATGTCTATGGGTGAACTGCACCAATGCCTGAAACTGTTAAATACATAAAATAATATGTTTGAATCATATCTAAGGATATTGTTCAGGAGGAAAGTGCTTGCCTAGCAAGTGTGAGGTCCTGGGTTCAATCCCCAGTACCACACACATATAAAAAATTGTGATTGATGCAAAGAGGTGTGGATAAATGGACACATGATAAACTAAGTATAATAAAACATTAGTTATGGTATCTAGGTGGTGAGTATCTACAAATTTATTAAGCATTTATTTCAATTTTCCTGTACAGATGAGACTTTTCATAATAAAAATTTAAGGTAATATTCACTATTTAATAAAATATCTCAGTGATATTGAAACAACAAAGAATGAGGAAAAAACCTCACTTATATACAATATTTTTTATTGTACTGATTTAAGATAATATTTTGGCTAATATTCTTTTAGACTATATATGCCTATAAAAGTATGGAAAATTACTTTGTACAATAACAAAATGAGGCATCAAATGCTATATCATAATATACATTGTTCATTTATGTATGGAGTCCTTTGATTTCTCAGTACAGATGAGTTGAACTGTAGTGCTGGAGAGCTTGTCATCAGTGATGTGCCTTAAACTGTCAGCACTAGGAGGGCCAGAGGGTGAACTCAAGTATCTGATTACTCTTAAATCTTTACTCTTTACAATGGACCACATGCATAACATTTTTTCAGTAGATGAATGAAAAAATGATCCATTGCTATGTAAGACAGAGGTAGCAATTAATCTTTTATTTTTAAGTCTTTGGTCTTACAATATTTGCTTTGATCTGTATTTTTTTTATTCAGCATGACTTCATATAGTTTTTATCTTAAAATATTTTCCTTTTATTCTCAAAGAGAAATCTTAGTTAAGTACTATGTATTTAACTTTGGAAGTTATTTCCTTATTTTTGCATATTTTTTCTCAAAGATCTGAGAGCCAAGTCCCTAAATTCTGTAGATTATTTTCTCTACAGTCCCTTCATCTTCTCTTCCTCTCCATCCCTCTGCCATCACCCCTGTGAGTATACTTCTCATCTGTCCCTGAAACACTTCAGTATCCTCCTGATGGGCAGTACCTTTATGTCTCCTTAAATGCGGCAAAAGAAGATTTCTTGATGTGTTGCTTTCATTGTGTTGCTCTTGAGTCAGAAGACTGGGGTGCTCTACCTGACCTAGTCCAGTTTCCAATGTGCTCAGAACTTCCCATAGCCCAAGTGCTGACTATGACCATGAAATTCTGTTACACAGAGAATTCTATTTTGAGTCCCAGTAAACTAAAATTTTTAACTTTGGCATAACTAGTTCAATGCTTCTTCATAATCTATACTTACACAATGCTTTGAGTGCCAGAGAGCTCAATTAATATGAAAGAAGGTCTTTTGGAAATGGAAGTCAATGCTCCAGGATTGCCTAGGCATGTTTTTTTGTTTCTATTTGTTACAGACTGAATGTGTCTCACAAAGTTCATATGTTGAGCTACCAATCCTCCCTGTGTTAGTATTAGGAGTGGGGCTTTGGGTGGTTATTAAATCCTGTGATGGAGCTCTCATGAATAGCACAAATGTTCTTATGAAGGGGGCTTCAGCAAGCTCTCTTGGCCCTTCACCATATGGGGATACAGCCAGGTGTCAGCCATCTTTGAACCAAGAAGCAGGACATCACCAGATACCATGACTGCCAGGGCCTTGACCTTGTACTTCCCACTCTCCAGAATATGAGGGAAAAAAGTGTTGTATGAGTCACTTAGTCAATGATATTTTTTTTTATTAAATATTTTTTAGTTATACATGGACACAATGTCTTTATTTTTGTTTTACTTATTTTTTATGTGGTGCTGAGGATCGAACCCAGTGCCTCACACGTGAGGCAAGCGCTCTGCCACTGAGCTACAATCTCAGCCTCAGTCAATGACATTTTTTATAATATCATCCCTAACCGCTAAGGTACTCTTTTAGGACAAGATACCTTCTAACTCTTAGTGCCCTAAAGGTAAAATAGCTCCCACTTACCTTTACAAAGGCAGGAAAATAACAATTTCTGGCTTTCTGTTTGACCTGGGTAAGATTTGCATCTTTCTTCCCAGGCGGAAGTTATGGGTGATAAGTATTTCATTCAAATCTGCCATACTTTTTGCATACCTATTTTAGTAGGGACAGATGAGGCAAGACACTGGATAGGAAACAGGAAGCAAGTTTATTTGGCTGTAGCTGGTGCAGAAGGCAAAGCTTTCGCTGTAAACAATCAATCCCCTTGAACACCAAGTTCAGAACTTTATACCCAGTGTGTAAGGGAAAGGACTCAGAAGTTCACAGTCTACAAAAGTTCACACAAAAGCAGCTTTTTCTTTCATTATTTTGGCAAGTTAACCCTACAAGGACAGCACCTGAGAAGGGGAGAGCTTCTTCTTCCCTTTCCTCCCCCTGCCAGCTGTTACCATGGAGCCCAATTAGTAACATCTTCTCTTATCTTGAAGCTCTGGCTTAAGGCCAGAGGCCTTGTTAAGGACCCGTCTTTCCTACCACACTTCATATTTGCAAACACACTTCTATAACCTATTATATTGTTACCATACTAGATAGTCTGTAAATGTTTGTGAAAAAACTAGTAAAGGGGAATCCAGCACCTGGAGCACTGATCTCTTTCAGGCCAGTGGCAAAGTAAGATAGAGCAACAGGAAATAGGAAGTTTAATTATATTGAATTCTTTTGTAGAGACTCTTCCGCTGATTGTCCTAAGATCAATTATGGTGTAGATTTCTGGAGAAGCTTAATTAAGATTTTCTGTGGAGGAGGGGGTGCCACTACACTATCACTCCTGACCAACAAAAACAATCACTCTGTCAAATGCCCCCACCTCAGTTTTCATAGTTTAAAACCTATGGAAATAGAGCATCACATGGTGGCAAAATTACTCATCTCTAGGGGGTCCTTTCATGAGCCAGTCATGATTCTCTGATCTTTACTTATAGGTTAATGTTTATCTCTTAGAACAACCTGAAGAGGAAAGTTGTATCTAAAATCTTTGTTAGCCACATGACCAAATATAGGTACAAAGAGCATCAGTGACCGGTCTGGAGTCACAGTCCTAAGAGAACTTGGGGAAATCACTGCATGGAACCCCTGATAGGACAAATAGGGTTTGCAGTCTGTGCTGTGGTTGACCTGGGCACACGCACACTGTGATTCCTGTGGCTTAACACCTGCCTCCTGGATAAGCTCAGACAGAGCCCCTGGCCCAGCCTCTCAGCCTCTCCCTCTCTCAATCTATCACACAGCCCAGGCTTGTTATCATGTTCAATGTCATAAGTTCTCCCAGTTATTTCCCATAAAACATGATTCCACAACCTTCTCCAGAGGCTGAGCCCAACTCTAGTCATGTTTGCATTGTTTGAGACCCCACTTAAATATTCCTTTCCCTGGTACAATTCTTTATATGGTTATAACCAGTGTGTATTACAGGATCTTCATTTATTTTGGGTCAAAATGGAGCTTCTGAAATACTATTAAAAATATTACCTTATTGATATGTATTCCCATAACACAATTGTCACCTCTTTAAAAAAAATATCATTCAGTGGTTTTAGTACATTCACAGAATTCTGCAAATATGGATACTCTCCAATTCCAGAACAGTTTTTTCACCCAGCGGGGGGAAAACCCTATAAGCTTTGGCAGTCACTCCCCTTTCCCACCCCCTCTACTAGGCAACCAACCACGAATCTACTTTGTTTCTGTGTATTTAAATATTTTGGGCATTTCATGCAAGCAAATTGTATATTATGGAGGCTGGTTTGGGTTTTTTGGGGGGAGGTCATCTCTTTCATGTAACATAAATATTCAATGTCATACTCCATTTTGTTGCTACAGCACATTTTGTTTATCCATTCATCTGTTGATGGATGTTTGGCTTATTTCCAGGTTTTGGATATTAAGAAGAATGCTGCTCTATGCAATTCTGAACAAGTATTAGGGAATGTTTCTGTTTATCCTGGGTATATCCCTAAATGGAATTACTGAGTCATTGATAACTCTTTAACTATAGAAGGAATTTTCCTCAGTTCCACACAAGGTTTTATTTTTAGTCAAGCAGCTCCAGCCAGCAGGGAGGGGCCACCTGCTTTTCTGGTGGTGAGTCAGTCTGGTTACCTTAGTTCTGCATGAAATGCTTTCAACCCCAGGATCCTGGGCACCAGCTTCTGCAAAAGCTGGCCTAATCATCAATTTATATAGTTACCTGGTAACAGAGGTTCCTGGTCCTCATTATTTTTTAAAATTCTGATTTACTAACATATTAATTGTACAAATTGATGGGTTTCTCTGTAAAACTTCCACACAGGCATAGTGGTGCTTTGATCATGTTCGCCTTCTCTTCTACCCTCTCTTATCTTCCACTCTTCTCTTCTCCTTTTTCAGTCTCTTTCTCTTTTCCTAATAGTACCTGCTACTTCCAGGTCACTTTTATTTTTAGATACCACATATGAGAGAAAATATGATTCTTCTCTTTCTGGCTTATTTCATTTGACATGATGTCCTCTAGTTTCATCCATTTTCCTGAAAATGATATGATTCCATATACACCATATTTTCTCTATTCATTTATCTGATGATGGGCACATAGGCTGATTCCCTATCTTGGCTATTGTGAATAGTGCCACAATAAACATGGGAATGCAGGCCTTTCTTTTTTTCTTCCTTCCTTTCTTTTGTATACCAACTTTGTTTCCTTCAGACAAATACCCAAGAGTAGTATAGCTGGATCATATGGTAATTCTATTTTTAGTCTTTTGAGGAACCTATTTTCCATGTGGCTGCACTAATTTACATTTCCATCAACAGTGTATAGGGATCCCTTTTCTCTATATCCTTGCCGGCATTTGTTATTTAATTTCTTTTATAATAGCCATTCTGACTGGGGTGAAATGGCATCTCAACATAGTTTTGATTCACACTTCCCAGTGTTTAAAAATATTGAGGATTTTTTTTTTTTTTTTTTTTTTTTTTTTTTTTTTTGGTATTGAGGATTGAACCCAGGGGTGCTAAATGACTGAGCCACATCCCTAGGCCTTTTTAATATTTTCTTTAGAGACAAAGTCTTGCTGAGATTTTATGTATTTTGTTCATTTTTCTTCTTTTTCTTTCCTATTACTGCCTGGATGTGAAACTTCCTTGCCAAGCCCTGATATTCTTTTATCCATTTGGTCTTATCTATTGGTGAACTTTCAAACTAGTTTTCAGTCTGACTTACTGAACTTTCCATTTCTAAGATATCTATTTAGTTCTCTTTCAAATTTTTTATCTCTTTATTAAATTGATGCCTTATATTGTTTTCTTTAATTCATTCAACTCTTCCTTTGTATTCTCTTGGAATTCATTGAGTTGTTTAAAAATCATTCCCTTCTTCAACCTCAGGGGGCAAAGTCTGTGAATTGCTAATTTTAGAAGGAAGTGCTTTCAGCTCCCCTCCACGCCTCAGTCTGTATTTCCCACTGGATAGATCTCTTAGTGGGTTTGTACCAAAGTCATCTTCCACCCACGTCAAGACTCTTATAAACTGACTACCTCCAGAGGCAGAGCAGTGGAATAGCTGTGGAGTCCCATAGGTAGGAAAATGCAGGTATTTTTAACTCCCAGAGCAGTACAAACTCAGACAAAAGGAATCATCTCAAGAGTGCTCTCACTTACAGCACCCTGAGAATTCACTGGAAAACTTAGCAAACTCCTGTTAAGCCAGCTCACTGTACAGAACCCAGGTATCTTATCTGTTTAAAATGTGCTTGCAAGATGCCAGATTCTGTGCTAATGGAGCTCCCTGGAACTCTTTTTGTTTCAACTATACCCCTGCCAAGAGGATTCTCCCTGTCTCTTGTTGATATTGTCCTGTGATAGGTGCTGGGACATTCTGTTTCTCTTGCTATTCTGTTATCCAGATTCTCTGGACTTGAGCAAGTCTGTCTCTGCTATAGGGTTACACCTTCCTCCCACAGTCAACCACTTCAACACACAGCTATACATCCGTTGTTTCATTCTATCTTGTGGAGAAGCAGTTGTGTGCTTGGTACCATGTTATACCATCTTGGCCCTCCTATCTTCTTGAAATTTTAATGTGTCAGAGTTTATCTTTCAAACCAGAGATTCCTAGGAGGAAAATTGTTTTTATTATATTGAGAAGGATGCTTGAGTACCTAAAAGAATGTTTAAAATGTGATTTTATTTTGTCATTCTGACAAGGTAAGGTGTGTGGTTGTACTTTATGACTTTCTATTTTCCTCAAGACAAAATCTAAACTTGTTTCTATGGTCTTCCAAACAGGGCTCCAAACTCTGATCCCTGTTCCCTGACCTCCCCTCATGGTGACTCTTCTCTGTCTTAACGTTTAATGCTCCACTGAGAGCAGCTGTATTCTCTTTCCTCAGATACTTGATGCTTGGCCTCTCTTCTTGGCCATTGATTGTGCTGATCTCTGCCTTGATTCTACCCCTGCTGCCCAGTGGTGGTGCCACCCTCCTCACTAATTGTCCCTCCTGCTCATCTCACCTCAGGTAGGACTCGCCTCCTTGAGAAACCTTGTCTCACCCACAGACCCCAGCAGAGGTCTACTGATGCTGCACTCCCAGCATTAATTCATAGTGAGTAGGTGAAGTTCTATCCACGCAGAGGGCTATGTTTATGTCCTTACCCTGACTACCTGTCAATGGGACCTTATCTGGAAAGGGTTTCTACAGAAATAATCCAGTTGAGGTAACCCCGGATTAGGGCAGCTCCTAATCCAACTGCCGGTATCCTCATAAGAAGAAGGCAATTTGGATAGGCAATACACACAGGGAGAATGTCCTGTGACCATGAAGACAGATTAGAGTATTGCAACAAAAAATTAAAAACTCTAAGAATGGCCAACACCTATCAGATACCAGGAAGAGGCTAAGAAGGATCCTTCCCTAAAACCTTTAGAGAGACCATAGAACAGCTCATACCTTGATTTCAAACTTAGCTCCAGAACTGTGAGGAAATAAATTTCCATTATTTTAAACCACCAAGTTTGCAGGAATTTCTTGTGGCAGCCTGAGGAATATGATACACATGGTTGTATGATTTCGGATTAGAATTCTCTTTTTTATCTGTTTCTCTCAGTAGAGTAACCTCCATGAGGGCAGAGACTATATCTGACTTACTCATCATTATTTCCTAGCTCCCACAGCACAGAATGTTCCATATTATATATAAATATGTAGGATGTATAATTTGAACACAAAAATTTGTAACTTGAAGAAAAATGATTCTTTATAAAATTTGTTGATTTTGGTGAAAAAGAAAGCCAAACACAAAAAGGAAAAACTATTTTTGCATAGATCAGAATATGAGTTGAAAATTTCTACATAATTTTCTTTGACATAGTATATGACAGATGTTATATGACAATTTTTGGGTGTTTTCTTTTTTATTTAAATTCAAGGAGATATCCTAGGAGGTGATCAGGATTTTAGAATTCGCCCAAGCCAAATATCCTGTATTAAAATAAGTCAGCATAGCTCATTTCTAACTGAATTTGTACATAAACTTTGGAAAATCTTTTTAAATTCACAATAATCCGTATCAACATTTAGGCAAAGCATTTCATTGTTGCAAAAATATAGACTATTGGTTTTGAATGTCCAGCCTTATTTAACCAAAACTCTTCTTTAATTCTTCAACAAATTTCTCATCTTCAAAAGGCTTCCTCTGGCTTCCAGTCTGCAGAAACTTCTTCACTGCGGTCAGGTTGCTGATTCTGGTTCTCAGGGCCTGTAATGCACAAGAACACAACTTCAAAGTGGAGCCCAAACCAACATCCATTAACACAATTAGGAAGTCTGCAGCCCTCCTTGCTGAAGACCAACTGAATCCCTCCATCAGCACAGCATGCTGTCTGAGAAACAGAACCAATGAGATAAGAGCTAGAAAAAAAAAAAGCTCAACAACAATTTTTCCATTTCTCTTTAAAACTGTATTTAGTTCCAGCCATCCTCTCTTCTGCCTTACACTTTAATCCTGTAGATTCATTGCTACTGTACGATATAAGGAAAAATATTGTGCCTGTCACATGTGGATACAGAGAAGCACTCAAACAGGTGAGATGAAGATATGGGAAAAATGAGTTAGACATGATGATAGAAATAGAACAGCAAAGGCAGGTGGCAGTCACTACAAATTATCACACTGAGAGATAAAGATGGGTGTTGTTGAGGCGCGTAGTAAGGGAGGGAGGTTTGCAGAGACAAATATGATGACTGAGGGTAGGAGAACAGATGGAAGGAGATTGGCTTGGATAGACTTAGTGTGCAAAGACAAGAGCATATGTGGGATAAAAGGGATTCCAGAGAAATCATGATCAGAGCCCAAATGGAAGAGGGGGCTGTGAAGAGAAAACTGGGCCCTGAGTTTTTCTCATTATAGAAGGCAAAACTTACTTCACATTTCCTTGCATAAAAAGAACCTTTTCATTATTCAGAATCAGGGCCTACAAGATCTTTTTTAGAGGTCAAATGAGAGACAGAGAAGCCTGGGATGACTGGAAGTCAGAACACCACTAGCCCTTGTGTCCAAATATTAGATTCATGATGGGAGATGTGGGCCTCTCTGATGGCCTAAGATAGGTCACCTTCAGCAGAGGGAAGTTGGCCAGACTGCTCGAGTCCAGCTCTTCCAGGTGGACGTCAGCCTTGCTCAGCCTGTTGCCAACAAGGTAATCTTGTCCATGGCTCTTCAACACCTGCAGAACGGGAGGCCTCGGGTCATGAACACACACAGCCAGCCTGGGGCTCCAGCTTGTCTCTGGGCCTCTCAGCCCAACTCTCCCTGTCTGCTGCCTCCTGGGCAGCCTGGAGCTGCAGACCTTTCTCCAGGCCCCTGACTCATGAGGGAGAGTGAGAAGTGGGGCTCTGCTCCCTCCTCTGTTAAAGCCCAGGGGACCTTCATTCTCATCCCTTCATCCCTGTTTTGTTCACACCTCCCACCTTGACCTGGATCTTCCTCACACACCAACGGCTGCACCATGTTTCTCTCTACCCCACACCTATCAAGGTGCAGTCCTGAAAATCGAGGATGTTCCTCTCCATTTTGTTCTGTCATCTCCCACTGGCAGCTGTTCTACTACATGGCAACACCTTTCACACATGAGCACATCCTCGCAGTGCTTTCATTTCTCCTCTAGTCTTTCCTAATGTCCTGGTTCTATCTCTGGGATTTAATTACACTTCAATTTGTCATCTGTCTTCTGACAATGGATCTGACCCTTAACACTATGGTATAATCTCTATGTGGAATTATGTAAAGATGACCTGAACTGATGTCCAGAACTTATTAGTATAAATTCTTATTAGTATAAACTAGGGTATAAATTCTGCTGTCTCCGTGGAGTTTAATGAATCTTTGTCTTCGTGAACTTTCTTCCAACATTTCTAGATATCTAAAAGTTTCACAAAAATTTTCTGAGTAATATATGACATTTGTTAAAATATTCCAGCAATATTGAGATCATGATGAATTAAGAGAAGAGGAAGTAATACATGGCACTACTAATAAAAGACAGTATTTTGTCAAATATGCTATTATACTATGTGTACATAAAGAAGTACAAATTATTGCTTGGTACAATAACAAAACATAAGATCAAATTTATAATGTAATTTGCATAATTCATGTATGTTTAAGGGACTCTTGGGTTTCATGGTATGGATGGCTTAAGCTGTAATCACTGGAAATCTTATCATCAGGTGATGTGCCCTAAACCATCAGCTACATGTGGGCCAGGAGGGTGAATCTGAGGATCTAATTACACTTAAATTCTTACCTCCCTGCCTTGGGTCTACATGCAAAAAATCACTTAATATTTGTTGAATGAATGAATGAATGCATAACAGAATGATGTAATACTCTGCAAGTGGGAATTAAGCAGTTAGTCATTGTTTATATATTGACTACATCAATTATGATCAAGTTTGCTTTATAATTTTTGTTCAGTATGATTTTAGGTAATTTTTATCTTGAAATAGTATTCCTTTTTGTTCAAAGAGAATTCTTAGTAAGATAAGTATATAATAATGGAACCCAATTTCCCCCCTTTTGTACAACTTTCCTCAAAAATCTGAGAGCCATGTCCCTAAATTCTGTAGATTATTTTCTCTTACAGTCCCTTCCTCTTCTCTTCCTCTCCATCCCTCTGCCACCATCCCTGTGTGGGTACTTCTCATCCATCCCTGAAACACTATAGTACCCTCCTGATGGGCAGCTGGTCTCATATCTTCCTACACATGGCAACAGAAGATTTCCTGATGTGTTGCTTTTATCATGTAGCTCTTACTAGGGTACTTCGCATGATCTAGTCCAACTTGCAATGTGCTCGCATCTTCCCATAGCCTCAGGGATGACTATGACCATGAAATTCTGTCACATAAAAATTTCTAGATTGGATTACAGTAAGGCAAAATTTTCTGAAAAATTTAACTTTGTTGTAACTAGTGCAATGGCTGTTCACCGTCTATGTATGCATAATGCCTTGAGTGGCAGGGTGCTAAATCAGCATGAAAAAAGGCCTTGTGGAAGTGAAGGTCAATGCCCAAGAAATCCCAGGCACTGTTTTTCTCCTACTTCTATTATGGAATGAATGTCTGTGTCTTCCAAATTCATATGTTGAGATCCCAACACTCAATATGATACTTTTAGTAGCTGGGGACTTTGGAATGTAATTAAATCCTATAGGAAGAGCTCTCAAGAATGGCACTAGTGCTTTTATAATGGGGCTTGAGAACTCCCTTGACCCATCTGGCATGTGAGAACACAGCCAGAAGTCAGCTCTAAGTGCTAAGACACCCTGTTAGGATTAAGACATCCTCTAAACTCCTAATGCCCTTGGAGGCAAAACAGCTTCCATTTACCTTCTCAAAGACAGGAAAATAACAGTTCCTAGATTTCTCTCTGATCTGAGTGAGGCTTCCATCTTGGTCCTCAGGTGGAAGGAATGGGTAATGAAGAACTATTTAATTCAAATCTGCCACATCTTTTGAATACATATCAATTCTGAAAACAAAACACAATAAACCACTCTGTCAAATGCCTCTTGCCCCATATTTTATAGTTTAAAAACCTAAGAGAATACAGCATCATGTGTTAGCAAAGTAATTAACCTCCAGTGGACACTTCCATAAGCGAGTTACTGATAGATTAACATTTATTTCTTAGAGCAACCTAAAGGCAGACTTGCCAGTGTCAGGTTTGGTCAGGGTCCAAGATGCCCAAATAAGGAAGCTGATCAGCAGAGCTGCAAGCCAGATGTGACGTCACTAGTGGACACGCCTCCTGTCAATCAGCGAGTTTTCCTGACCCATCAGGTAGGACTATGGCCTTCTCTTCCTGTACCCAACCCCTCCCCTTCCTGACCGGGTTTTCTTGAAATTCTCTAAGCACGGAATCTCTGGCGCCATTTCTCCTGACCCGCTCTGATGGACGGGGAAATGGTCCGAGGGCTCGCCTTCCAATAAAGCCTTGCCGAGTGGCTTAATTCATCTTCTCCTGGTCCTGTGAATTTTACA
>PVHX01029282.1:0-17139 GCA_004024805.1 Geosciurus inauris | reverse complement strand
TGATTGTACACTTTGCCACTCTTATAAGATATCAAGTCTAATGCTTGGTGAACCCTCACTGTGATCTAGATTGGTACCTTGGAGGTTTCAGAACAGCGATTGTCATCCTGAACTGAACACGGACCTACTGGAGGAGCTGTCAACTGCAATGACACCAGACATCCTGAATTAATTGTGAATTTATCCAATGGAGCATCAAACAGGCATCAGGGCTTTTGCAGCATCTTCAGGCATTCCACACTGCGTTCAGGTTTCAGCCCCTGCTTCAGGAACTCCCAGGGTTGGGTTTGCAGAGAATGAGCCCCAGGTTCAGATGGAAGTACAGGGGTGCTTGTACAGGCTCGTGGTGTTCAGTTAGTAACAGTGGGGGCGCCCCCCTGCAGCAGAACCCTGGAGGAGATGCGCTACATGGTGCTGATACTCCCCAATGTTCTCAACATCCAATACCGCAAGGCAGCTTTCAGTCTTCATTTTCAGCCTTTTGCCCAGGAAGACTCAGATTAAATATTAGTCACATGTGATTTAAAAGTACCTTGCTGGATGACCAGCTTATGGCTTGTAAACAGCTTAGACATCGGCACTCCCATGCATGGGGGTGTGTGTGTGTGCACACACACACAGAGAACCAGCAGTCTTCATAGATCACCAGAAAAACGAGGTCACAGGGTAAACCACCTCCATGGCTACCAGAGAGACAGGAGGATGCGGGGACCCACGGAAGCCCCTTCGGAGAACTTGAATGGCAATTGCTATCGGTGGCAACTGAACATGCACTACATCAAGAGATGAGAAACTGCGAGAGATTAGGATCCCACTTGCATGCGGCTTATAACCAGAAGCCCCGCCTGGTTGGGGTGGCAGCCCACTGAGAGACTGCTACCTAACCCCAATGGTCCCTGCCTCCACGGATCACAGCTTCATCAGCAGCCGTCCTCAGCAGTGACAGGTAAGGCTCAGACTGTTTATGACGGAGCCATCTGAGAAACTCAAAGACAACAGGGAGGAAAAGGCAAGGCACCAGAGTAACTTTTAGTCCCTGCCAGCGACGGCTGTAGCACACAAGTCACAGCCAACCTCCCCCCAGGGCCAAGAAGCCTCGCTATGAAAGACGGCACACCTCAGCCCTTCCTCTTCAACACCGCCACTGTCCTTCATCAGTAAAGCATGCGTATGAAGACGCGAATGGTGTGGCTCCAGCTCGGGTACACCCAGAGAGACGAGGAATTGCGCTCCACATGTGTACTGTGAATTGAAACGCGTTCTGGTGTTTTTAAAACAATAAAATATAATGAAATAAAAGTTATAAAGCATCCTAAAAGAAAAAAAGTATTGAAAGGACAAAGAAGGGCATCAACATCAGACTCGGATATGACTTCTGGAATTACCAGACCAGGAACTTGATGACCACAGGGCTCCACCGGGAAGCAGAAGCATCCAGGACGGGGCGCGGGTGGGGGGTGCATTGCCAGCTGGGACAGAAACTCAAAGACTGAACCGAGAAGAATGCTAGGGGGTCCAGGTCCTAAGGGAAGGCGAGCCGACTGCTGGCTGTCCTGGGCGGCTGCAGAGGCCATGGCAAGTAGTCCGGACCAGGCGGTTTGGTAACAGCAGTGCACATCCCCAGGATCCTGGAGGCTAAGGGCCCAGGTGTCTGCTGTGCTGGTTTCTTTGGGGGCCTCTGTCCTTGGGTTGGGGGTGGCTGCCTTCCCTCTGTCTTCACCTGATCCTCCCTGGGTGCGCCTGTGTCCCACTCTCCCCTTCTGATGAGAACTCAGTTATATTGGATAAACATGGTCTAATGATGAAGCGTTTCCTGTAGAAACTGATTCTGTATGCAGATTTTCTGAGAAATCGCAATATTTTGTGTTCTTCTCCCTGTAAGATGCAAAGAGTTTCAGAAGTCTCCTCCCTTGTGTCTCCGAACTTCTTTCTGTGCAATTGTTTTTCTTGGTGCTTGCAAAGATCGAGAATGCCACCTCCCTTGTCTCCCAAGGGATCAGATTTTTAAACATGGTTAGTACTATGAGTTACTTATTTCCATGATGTCAGTTCAGCTGCCCAAGCCTCCCCACCTCAGGGTTTTCGCGCGGCACCCTTTCATTTCCATGTTTGTGGGACTGTGCTCCAATTGGACCTTTGTGCTCCAATTGGAGCTTTGCCAGTTCACCTTTTAATATCGTTTATTGAGTTTCATTTTTCTCTTGATGCATTTGAAGCCTTGTATCTCTTTCCGGGACTTGCTAATTTTTTGCTGAAGAGTTCCTTTCACAATTTTTCACAATTTTCACAATTTTTAGAGTCTCTCTTGTATTTCTTTGTGAAAATAAACTTTGGACAGAATTCTACATCTGCTCTTTCCTTAGGAGTATTTTCTTCTTTATTCATTTATGCCTTGATGGGCTTAGTTATCTCTCAGCGTCTATGGATAGGTCTCAAGAGTTTCCTCTGTGCCTACTTCTCATTTTTGCATGACTTGAGCTGAAGGGCTGAAGCTCACTCAGAACAAAAGCAGAGGGAGAGGTGTTGACACCATGTGCACGTCGACTTGGGTGATTCACTAATAATTTATGTGAAATGTCTAACAGTCGTTGACATGAAAGAAAATCTCCTTAGGACTTGGCATGCAAGAAATTGGCAAAGTTTATAGCAAACCCCCTGGAGAAAGATGATGATACCTTCAGAACTGGAAATGGCTTTGGAACAAGCCATCCACGTCCACTGCCCACCCACTTCTGGCCCAGCCGGACTCCAGGAAATCCACACAGACTGCTTTGTGGTCCTTGAATACCATCACGATGATTTCCAATCAACAATCACCCATTTTAGGATTACGGCCCTTAGTTTTAAGCTAATGTGTGCGTTGTTCCTGAGGTTGGAAGACTTACATGCTGTCTCAGTTATTTTCTGGCCCACATTTCTCAGTGTTAGGACGCAGACATCAGTTGTGAGCTGTGGTCTGTTCCTTCTTCAATGAAGACAGAAATTTTGGAGGTTTGCTTCTTCTATTTTGATCTTCTCAGCTTGGAGGTGGTGCTATGAAGTTTCAAAAAAAAAAACCCAAAATTATCTTCTGCTGTTTAAAAATACTGCCTTCCTTTTGACATTTTCTACTTCCATGTTGTAATTCTGGTTGTGATCAACCTATTTGTGAATTACTGCAATAATTTTCTAACAGGCCCTCCCCTGCTTATATCCCCTCCTCACTTCTGATCCACACACACAGCTCCAGCTTAGCTGTGTAGACACTGCCCAGTGCAGAGGTTTGCGGGGCCATAACACTTATTCATCCGTTCAACATGCACACACTGAGAAACTACTGAAATGACAAGAAGAGATAGCTGAGAATAAAAGGAAAATTTTCTCTATTTATAGAATAATGTAAAAAGTCAATAAGAAGTAAACGAACAGAGAAATAAGTTAAGGAAACAGCAAATGATAGAAAGAAAAAAATGAGTTAGAGGGGTGCTGTTGAGATAGGACGTGAGAATGAGCTCTGAGCAGAACCTAACAGGCAGTGAAGCGTGCAGTCAGTTGACCTGCGGGGAAGGGCTTCCAGGCAGGGCCAGCCATTGCTCAAGTGGCCAAGCTGTGAGAAGCCTGGAGGTGACAGGGACCAGCCAGGAGGCTGCATGGCTGGTGGCTGGTGGAGGGCTTTGTGAGAACAGATGGGCTGAGAGTGGAAGAACGAGAGCCTGAAGGACCTTCCAGGGCAGTGAGGACATGGAGCACGTGCCTTCATTAGCACACCTGAGACTCAGAACGGGAGGCCTCCGGTAGGACAGTAGGGCTTGAGGACCAGAGAAAGCACTCACGCATCTACCCCACCTCCTCCCTTTGTTGGGTAAACTTGAAGCCCAAAGATGCAGTAGCCTTCCCAACTCCTAGGCCACTCTGTAAGGCCCCAGCTGCCTGAGGGTTGCTTCTTCCCAGGGGAAGTAAGTTTCCATGATGAAAAACAGAGTTAGAGAGTTGGCTTTGGTGTGGGAGGGTCAGGGAATGGGTGTCCCTTGGCCTTGGTGGTCCATCTTTTGGTTTAGCAGGATGAAGTTCCTAATGCAAGGTCTACCCTGTGGGTACTTGTTCTTTCTCCCAAAAGTGATGCTGGGGAATGAGGAGGACGAACACTGGGCTTGGGGACAGTCAGACCCAGGGACATACACTTTTTCTGCCACTTCTCTGAAGAGCTACATGGCATTTGCCAGCACCTTAGGTGACTTGGGTCTCTGTTTCCCTGCTGCAGCACGGGAATTGACTCTCTATCTTAGAGGGTTGGTGGTAAAGTAAGGTGTTGTTATGGTTTTGATGTGAGGTGTCCCCCAAAATATCACGTGTAGGACAATGCAAGAAGGTTCATAGGTAAAATGATTGCATAAGGAGAGCCTCCACCCCATCAGCACATTAGCTCACTGATATGGGTCAGCGGGGCGGTAACACAGGCAGGTAAGGGGGTCCTGCAAGAAGTCGGTTACTGGAATTGTGCCATTGGGGTTCATATTTTATTCCTGGCGAACAGCTCCCCCCCCTCTTTCCCTGTCCCTCATGTCCTGAGCTGCTATCCTCTGCCATGCCTTTCTGCCATGATGTTCTGCCTCACCTTGGACTCAGGGCTATCGAGTCAGCCAGCCCTGACTGGATTGAGGACTCTGAAACTGTAAGCTAAAATAAATTTTTCCTCCCCTATGTTGCTACTTTTAGGTCTTCTGGTTACAGTGGCAAAAATGCTGACTAAAAAGGGCTTCAGTGAAGGAAATCATCTGTGAAAGGTGGAAGGTGGGGTGAAAGATGGAACCCGGTGCCGTTGGTTGGTTCCTCTCTAGTTTTTTGGAGCGACAATCTAGAGAGGTGCTGGTGACCAGAATTGGGTTGCTTCTTGGACTCTGGATCTTGGGTAGACCTTGAGTCCTACCAGTCACATTGGCGGGGATGAAGATTCACTGAATCTACAACATGGCTTGGTTTGCCAAGGCATCTCTTTAGGTGACTATTAGACATCAATGTGCAGATGCCTGACAAGCTACTGCAAGTATCATCCTGGAATTTAGGGTGGACATGGGAAGTTGAAATGTAAAATTTGGGAGCCATCAATCTCATTGTGGTATTTAACACAATACAATGGGTATTGTCTTACAAAGAGTGTTAGTAGGGATAGGACAGAGGAAAGGGTACTAAGTATTTCAGTACTTCCGGCTAGGAAGAGACAAAGGATCTTGTAAGGATTTTAAGGAGTAAGCTAGGAGACAGGAGGAAAATCTATAATAGGTGACATCCCAGTATCATGTTTAAAACACTTTTAACTAAAACAATACATAACCACACATGTCAAATAGGGAAAGGCAAAATAAAATGAAAGCAGAATTGATCATTGGACTGATGGCATGTAATTTACCAATGACCTTATAAAAGTCGTTCTATCATGAAATTACGGGCTCAACATCTGATTGGCATGGGTTCAAAGACAAGGGATGAGGAAGTTCAGACAATGAGGCACATCAGAGTGTCCTGAAGTTTTGCTATAAAAGGGAAAAGGAAAGAGAATAGAAGCTGAGAGGGTTTGAGGATAGGAGTTTTTTAAAATGTAAGAGACACTGGAACAGGCTTATGGGAATAAGCCATTGGGAAAGGAAGGCACATGGTACAGAAGACACAAGATGCAGAAGACATGAGAAAGGAGGCACGTGGCTCAAGGAGGGCAGAGTCACATGCAGGTATAAGTGCCCTGGGGTCGTTGAGGGGGCTGGAGGGCCCATCCTTCATTAAAAGACTGATTAGGTGCCAAGGGACCTGATGATGATTTTGTGTTTTCTCTGTTAAATAAGAATCCATGTCATCAAATAGAGAATGGGAGATGTTAGTGATTTAAAGAGAAAAACATGTGAAATCGTTACCTCACAGACAACTGAGTAGGAACAAGAAGACTGCAGAATTGATAGCTAATGAGCGTTCACACCAAGTCTGTCCTCATAAGCGTAAAATGGGACAGTGAGCCCAGCTGTGTTTCTTCCCCTGGTCTTTCTCTAGCACCAGTCTTTCCAGGCATTTCCATGTAGTCATAAGCACCCTGATGAGGTTGTATTTAGGGATGAAGTGATGAAGACTGAAGGTAGGGAGAAGGTCAAATGAGGAGAGGGTCATGAAAGTGATGGATGGTGACGTCCAGCCGGGTATCCATGGGGACACACTAGTAGGGAAGGAACTCCAGGATGAAGAAGATGACAGCTGGAGAGGGGATGGAAAGGAAGTAGGAATGTTTCCAAGGACTGCAAGTCTTAGGGACATTAAATATTCAAATCAGGGCGCGTCAGAAACTGGGAGGGGAGAGAGGAAGTTGTGGGCTGGGAAGGTGGAGATGTGCCACGGAAGTGTACCCATGGCACCTGGTGGCCAAAGGGAGATGAAAGAACAAAGAGGTATCAATGAAAAGCCCAAGGAAGCAAGGTGCTCGGGCGAGACATTGTCTGTATGTGACCCGCTTCACCAAGAACAACACCAGACCCTAAAACGCTCAGTGGGTGAGGGGCAGAGCCAAGTGGGTCAGGCATGAGTACCCCAAGCTACTCGGGTTGTCTGTGCTCCCAAGGAAAGGGGTGCTTTACGGAGAGGTGGGGAACCCTGCCTGGAAGCAGAAGAGAAGACTGAGGAGGGAACCCACTCCATCCCCAAGAAGAGTGGTGTGCTGGGTATGGGGGAGATCCCAAGCCGACAGCGGGTGGTGAGCAAGGGTGCCAGCGTCGGGCAGAACAGACCTGCACTCAAGGAAGGGGTGTAGCCTGCAGCGCCACGTGCGATGGCAAGTTGGGATCTTGTCCTGTGAGCCATTCTGAGCCAGAGACATGTGGGCTGGTGGAGTGGTGGGATCTGCCTGAGTGCAATGTGCGAGGAGGGTGCAGGAGCCAGGAGGGCAGTGGGGGCTTGGGGCAAGGCTGGGACAGGGCTGGAGAGACAGTCCCAGGGCAGATGATGAGGCCCGGGACCAGGACGGGGTAACTGAGAGCAGGAGAGGGAGAAAGTAGAATGGAGGGGATCAAAGAGCAGAAGACAGAGGAAGGGCAGGGGAAGGCCCAGAGAGGGGCGGGGGTAGGAGTCACGTGGGTCCGGGCTGGGCGGGGCCAGGCTGCGCACCTCCGGAGCGCTCCGGTTGGAACCGCGCGGCCAGGTGCATTGGCTCCGTCTGCAGCATCCGCAGAAGCACAGGCAGCTAGCACCGCGATGGTGCAGGCCCCTGACCAAGGTAGACACAGGGTGTGGACTCAGAGACACCAGGAGAACGGCATGTAGAACACTTCTGCACGTGTGCAGGCCTTCTGAAATACTGTTTTGAATTTCAACTCTTTAAGCTCAATTTCTGATCTTCTAGAATTATTTTTGATGTGTAAGGAGAAAGGAAAGAGATGGGAAATGTGAAGTGAAATGGAATAGAACCAGAGGCAAATCATTTTCATTTTTAAAGATATGTGAGCAGAGGGGAAAATACTCTTTTCATGCTCAGCCAGATAGCTTTCTCTGTTCAAGTGTGTGAAAATCAACTGAACCAGGGACCTGTAAACCTCACTTTAGGGACCTGCATTGGAAAAGAAAAAGGCAGACCAAGTCAGAAGGATTAGAACTGAGATGGACTAAAATATTTACATTTAAGAAATATGGTCCCAAACTTCAAGTTATAAGTACTTTCTTTTAAATGTGTTTTGCATATTTATGCACTGCTGTAAAGGGCAAAGTTAAGGGTAAATTTAATACAAACTATTTTTCATTATAAGTGCATAAAAATGAAATGTTCTTCCAGAGAGCCTACAAAATCTAAAAAAAAAATTCTTGAGATTAAAATTAAAAAAATGAAACAGCAACTTAATCACGTGGAATTTATTTTAACAGGGACCTCCTTCTCTGGGTGCCAAGAGCATGGAGACACTGTGGATAGACAGTGGGGTTTGGGGCAACATGAGAGCTACACAGTGATCGGCCTGACTTTTCTTGGGGCTAGGTAGTTTTTTGAGGACTTAAGTTTTTCACATAACTAAAATTGGAAATATTGCTATCACTTTATTTAAAATATCAATAGTTTATAAATATTTGGTGCTGTAAATAAAACCCATTTTCTTCATGTAAAGTGGCAATAGGGAAACTTAGAGAAGCTTTAAACTAAGCTTTCCATGTGAATGGCAGGGCTCTCTCCAATGCCATATTGATGCCCAGCAAATGGCTGAGCTCACAGGAGACCCTGGGAATCACATGGACTCCCTTGAAACTCACCACCTTGGTGGATCATTCAGGATAAGTGAAATATGGAAATCCTGCCAAACAATAGAAGTTATGTATGGTTCACGACAGCCTCGGGAGGCATCTGGTAAATCAACGCTGGATGAGGCATCCCGAGTCCAGGAGGCCCATCCTCCTCTCCCTGATGTCTCAGTGTGTGAGGTGGGACTGACACAGCTTTATTCCAGCCCACTTTGAAATAATTAGGAGCTGGTCAACCAAGAGCGAAGACATGGATCAGAAGAAAGCAGGAGTGCCATTTTGGGTAAAATAAAATTTAGAGCAGATTATATCTGGGCCCAGTTAAGGCGTTATCTCCTCCACTGGACTGTAAAAATCTCCAGACAGGATAATAACCCCTGCCCTCCTCCTTCACGCTGCACTGCTGTGAATAGAAAGTGCAGCTGGGTAGTGTAGGTACTTTGTAAATTATATAGTATTCTAGAGATTGAATTTTTTTTTCCTATTACAGTAGTTCCAAGACACCCAGTGAATGTCTGGAATTGCAGAGTACCAAAACCTGCATGTTGCATGCTTTTCCTGTGTGTACGCATCTACATAAATTTTATTTTGTAACTTAGGTACTATAAAAGTTAATAACTAATAATTAAATAGAACAACTATAACATAACAATACACCATCATAAAAGCTGTGTGAACGTTGTCTGCAATCCCTCGAAGGGGTCAAGGTAAATAATAAAGTTTCAGAGTGTGGTGGACCGTGGGGTGGTGACTCGCAGAGGAGCGGCCACAGCTGTCTCATGCCATGCCAGCAGCTGGATGCTCTTGTTGGGTGTTGTTTGGGATGCAGGTAAAATCAGGCGAAGCTGGCCTCCAGGACTGTTCTAAGCAGGAAGCCAGTCTGAGCAGACCCTCGACTCATCCCAGGACTTTCCTGGATTGTACCTGGGTAGAGAGAGTGGGGTGTGGGTGAAGAGTGGGAATTTGAAATAAGAAAGAGAGCCTTGAGTTCTGGTTGGATTTCTGTCCTTGGCCTGGGGGTAGCCCCTTTACTTAGCCAAGCAGGATTTACTCAGGCAGAACAAGGAAAATACATGGAGATGTGGTGCTCATGTGGGGATCATGAGGACACCATGATATAAATGAAACTGACTGGTGGTGAGAGGCACTGTGCCTGCTACCCAGAGCTGGCCCAGCTTAGGTGGTGAGAAAGTGACCGTGCATCCTAGAGTCCTGCTCCTGACCACCAGCTCTTGTAAACTCATTAAAGGCATGTCAAAGAACTACACTGGATCCTTAGCTGTCAAAATTTAGTGAATAACAACAAGAAAAGTGAATTGCTCTTCTTTCCCTTTATGCTTTTTTTTATGTGAACATTGAGGAAAACATTCTAGGATTCAGAAAGATCAAAGCAAATTATCATGCTCATGTGTATCATCTTATGCAAACCAGCATCAGAAGCGCCAACTGCTTCTGCATCTCCGAGTCTTACTTTAGTTCAGCATCATTTATCATCACTTTTTAGATCAGTTTCTCATTGAGCTTTCAGCCCACAGGCTGGGGAGCTAATATATGGAGTGATCTGAATTAATGTAGGAAAACATTAGTGGTGTTCATTTTTCAGGTGTGAGTGATTTCCTCAACTCTCAGCATCTGCCTCATCCCTTTTTCTCAGCAATGTGCAGATTGGCCAAGCCGTCATGTGGCTTGGCAGTCTGGATATTGGATTTTCAAACCTGTACAATTCTAGCCCTCTCCAGATGTGTGCCGATTACCTACAGCTGAGTTTGTTTGCAGAATTAGCTCCTTTTCCAGCTTGTGGGTTGTCTGGTCTCTCTCTTCCTCTTTCCCTCAGAGGCCTATTTTTGGAAAAACCTCCACCAGAGAGCATGCAGGAATATGGAGAAACAAATCGTTTTGTTACCCGTTAGCGACTTGGAGAGTATCTGAAGGTTTTAGCTGAAATCTGCTTTTAAATCATTTATGCATTTGAATTATGACCAATTCCTCAGGAACAAATTTGAAAGATATGTTAGATGGGTGGAAATATATGCACGGAGGCTGAAAATGTAATTTAAATAGTATGCACAATGGGATGAACTCCAAGTCATCTATTAGTTTTCAAGATTATGCAATTTTAAGAATTTTTCATATTTTTCTCTCTTTTCTATTTTGATCTTCCTGTATTTAAAATACTAGGTTTATTTCCAATCACTAATAGATGGTGACATAAAGTTCCTTAACCACCTTGGAGCATGTGCCAGCAGAGCTATAGACACAGAGCACATACACAATCGTGTTCTAAGTTCTAGGTCTTGATGTGTATATATTTCAAAATCAATTCCCAGCACAGTCAATAGGGTGTGAACAAGGAGGGTGGCCAGCACCTTCCCAGTCCAACAGAAATCAGTCATGAATCAGTCACAGTTCCAAACCCATAGAGATGGACGATTGCTTTTCCCAGAACACTGGAAATACAAAATTGTACATTAAACTAAATTTTTATGCAAATTTTTTTTCAGTATCCACAATTTGAGCCACAAAATGATCTGGATTGAACTAATCACAATCACAGTTTAAATTCCTTTTTGGGAGTCCTGATGTCTGCCTGGTCTCATTCGCTTCTGTATAGTGACAGATAGGTGACTCTTAATCCCTTTCTCCCTATTTTTAAAAATAGCATTTACTCTTTTTATGTAGGAAAATATGGGGGAGTAAAATATGTCTGATAAGCGCACAGTGCAGGTGGTGACTCCTGAGTCTATAGATACAAGGTAGGCATGCACAAGGTGAGTGACTCCAAACACATTTCACTTGCCCCCAGTGACCCACATGCTCACTGCCCAACATATACACTCTTTAGCCAAAGGAAATGAATGTGGCCTACTTTGCAGGCATCTTGACTGAATAAGACAACAATAATAACTATGTTCCCTTCAGCATTCACAGAACGTGATGCCAGCAATATTGTTTTTGTTTTGACTTATTTCCTACTGTATTTGTCTTTTTCTGTTACTATAAGAAAATGACCAAGGCTACTGTTCTGCATAAAGACAAGAGGTTTATTGCTCTCCACTTTTGGAGGTTCAAGGGCATGGCACTGGCATGGTCTGGTAAGACCTCATGACAGATGGCATCCCCATGGTGGGAGCGAGTGCAGGAGGAAGCGATCACGTGAAGAGATAGGAGGCCAGGAGAGACTTAGGGGCCCGACTTCCCTCTTCTAATGACTCACTCATGCAAGAACTAAGGCTCCTGGTAGAACTACCTTAACACTTAGAGAGGCTACGCCACAGGCACCTCATAACTCCACTAGACTTCTCCTTTAGAAGGTTCTACCACCTCCCACCCCACCACACCGTGACAAACCCTCCATCATGAGAAACTCTGGGGGGACACAGAGAGGTCACATCATAGCTGGAGAGTCTCCCAGTACAAGGCACTTGCCTAGCGTGGGCGAGACCCTGGGTTGGGTCCCCGGCACTGGAGAAAGAGAGCTCCAGGCCATAGTACTTACTGGTACAGTTCCCGACTCTTCCCGTAAAATTCTATTTCCTCCTTTAAGACACACATGCAGTTCCACATTATGCTAACATGAGGTGACTCATCTTTTAAAAATCCATTTCACTCTCCGTGGGTATTTTTGCTCTTTTATCTTTTTCCTGTTACAAACAATGCTTTGCAGGCCCTCTTGCTTACATGTCTTGGGATTTTTTAAAGTATATCCATAATTTAAATTCCAAGTACTAGAATTGCTTATCAAAGTTTAATGTGCATTTTAAATGTAGATATCTATTAGCAGTTATGCTCTGAAATGTTTGTGCCAATTTGCTTTCTCCCCTGAAGTAGGTGGGTGTGGTCTTTTCCCCATGAATCCTACAGAATATCTGCTAGTAAACACATCATTAGCATTAATTTATTATTTACCTATGAATGTTTTCCCAAAGTTTAGCATCTTTCAGTATGCTCACTGTCCATTTAATCTGACTTCTTGGTGAACTGTCAGTCCATATAAAGTGCTCATTTTTCTGTTTGAGTGTTTCTTTTACCTATGGTTTTACCTGAAGTTTTTTTTTTTTTTTTTTTTTTTGCCAATAAAGAAACTTAATTCTCTGTTATGCATCTCCTGGAATTCATATTATTTATGACTTTTTCCAGCAAATGTTTTAGCAATATTATCAATCTGGAAACTTTTTTATGTTAAAGGCCCTAGGATAATTAGAATAACTCATGGTTGATGACAGGTAATAAATGTAGTATAGATACCATTAATGTTAATAAGTAATAGAAAGAACTTCCATCCCAAGAATATGTATATATACATATATGTGTACATATGCTTTTTTACTTCCTTCTGCATATTATGTTTTTATTTTATATCAACTTTTGGACCAGTTGTATTAATATGTTGAGTTTATTACTGTATTAGTCAACTTTCCATCACTATAACAAAACATCTGAGAAAAAGAATTTAAAAGAAGAAAGAATTATTTTAGATCATAGTTTCAGAGGTTTCAGTCCTTGGTTAGTTGATTCTATTGTCTTTGAGCCAGTGATGCAGCAGGACATCATGGTGGAGCAGCCAGGAAGCAGAGACCTGGAGAGGGAGAGGGAGAGAGTGAGAGGAAAGAAGAGAGGAAGTAGGAGAGAAGGAGAGACAGAGAGGAGAGAGGAAGTGGGAGAGAGGGAGGGAGAGAGGAGAGAGGAAGAGAGAGGAGTTAGAGGGAGGGGGGGAGAGAGAGAGAGAGAGAGAGAGGGAGGGCTGGGGACATGCTAGAGTCTTCAAAGGCATGGCCCAGCAGCCTACTTCCTGCTAGTGGGCTCCTGAGTTTCCAGCACTTCCCAACAGCACCACTATCTGGGGACCAAGCCTGCAACATAGGACACTTACATGGACACTTCATATCCAAATTGAAGTTACCATGAATGAATAATCACAAATGTATATTCTTTTTCTACTAAAACAACATCTAGAGTAGTCTATGTTTCCAAACGTATTTGGGTTAGTTTCCAAATAATGATTCCATTGATGTACATGAAGTAATATGTAAAATTACATTTTTCTGAATTTTCATAACATACATTTAATATATAAGACTAATTTCCTCCACTGCAACTATTTTTTATTTGGTACTGGTGATTGAGCACACTGAGCTACATCCCCAGGCCTTAATTTAGAGACCAAGTCTCACTAAGTTGCTGAGGATAGCCTTGAACTTGTGCTCCTCCTGCCTCAGCCTGTTGCTGGGATAAAAGGCATGTTCCACCATGCTCGGCCAAATGCTCATTTTGATTAGCTGCTTCAGTTTCTCCTCTTAATTACCCCTTGCATATTTAGAGCCCTGATGAAGTTCTCTTTTTCTTGAGATACATTACCTTTCCTCCAAATGGTTTCTAGGTCTATGCATTTCCATGGAGAGGCCAAGGATATTATTCTTTTCAGGTCTAGGTAAGGGTTATACTGGCTTTCTGTGGTTCTGAAAAATTAAAGGAAAATACCCCCACTGGTACAGTCCCTGGTTACCTGTCTTGGCACACCCAGTAGCTCTGCATTCTGAGCTCCCACACCTGAGAACTCAGGGGACTTGTCCTCTCAACCTCCCTGAAGATTAGGATCCTGGGAAACTCTGCAGGAGTTGACCTTACTTAACCCATCCTCTGGTAATCTATTACCAGATCCTAGAAAAGGATCACACATTTGAATGTTTGATGCAGTTTTAGGTAATTGTAAGGATTGTACAAGTGTAAGAAATAAGTTGTCTAAAAATAGTGAATTAACTTTTTTTCCCCTGATATCTGTGTAGGGTGTGAAAGAGAGGCAAATAAAGACAGCAGCGTTCTCTTACTCCAAATCTGCTATGCCGACGGGTGTGTTTTAAATCGGAACTTCTCTTCCCTACCTCATGGGATTCTACCACCAAATTCATAATCTGTATTCACAATGAAAAACATCACAAAGACATCACAAGCATCAGACTAGCTCCGGTACAGGCCTTAGAGCAAAAAGATGTAGATCATCTCACTATTTTCAGATTACATTAGGTATACATAAATTAGAATTTATGTATACTGTTTAGCACAGTTTTGCACGCACATAGCACACACATTCATTGTATCAATTCAATATACACCTACGCCACCTGACCAATAGAGCAGTCTTTTCAATATCCAAGAAAAGCCAAGTTTCTTATCTGAGTATGAGCGTCCACAAGACCACACAAGTGGCCATGCCAGGCTAGTTCTTGACCCTGTGATGCAGTACTGCTTACCTTACTATAGACTCTGAAGTCATGCTGCACAGGACCGGGATGTTCTCCCAGGAAGAAGGATGAAGGACACCCCACTGGCTCACATTTAACTCATGCCCAGCTTTGTGCAAAACCTGCTGTTCAGAGGATGTTAATGTTTCCATTCCATCAGAACACTCCAGACCACCAGACCACAGGGCAGCCTCACTTACTGTGCCCTGAGCCAGGCTACATCAGAGAACTCCCAGGAACCTTTCATGAAGGAGTAATTTGTTCTAGACAAGCTTGAAGATTGCCATGACACTTGCTCTTCCTGGGAAGTACACAAAACCGTGGTGAGATTCCAAAGTACAGGCAGCTCATGTGCAACCCTAATTTCCCATGGATGGACGGACAGGACAATGTGTCACCTAGGACTGATTCACCTCTGCAGTCATAGCCATTCTCTAAAAACCAGTGTTAGAGACACAGAGAGGAACGTTTGGGAGCCAGAAGAATGGGGATGGACATGGGAGCTTCATGCTAAAGACCTGAGTGGAGAGACTGGAGGAAGGCGGTGGGAGCTGGCAGCTAATGGCACAGCCTGAGAGTGATGGTCCATGAATTCCTCTGCCTCTGGTCCGTCAGAAACTCTGCCCGTTGTGAGGCTGTTTGGGGAACACCAGTTTGGTGGTTTTCGCAAGACTCCCAAAGCATCACTCCAATAATACTAAGTTGTAATTTATTGGGGGAATATTTTGTTAACTGCTGCAAAATAGCCTGAACCAAGATCCTACCTCATAAACTTTTTCAGGTGAATCAAAGCCACAGACACCAAAGTAAACAGCCACCTCTTCCTTACCAAGACCAGAGATTCTTAACCAAGGGTCTGTACACATGGGTGGACAAAACCATGCTTGTTTATCATCCCCTCTAGTTGGAATATAGCCTCCTCACATGTGACTATAGACAACAAACCAGTGATAGGAGCCACACGCAGGCAACAGAAATGACAGATGTTTTTGCCTCGTTTTAGAATTATTTCAGGTGTCTGAAAATGTAATTGCGTTTATCACTAACAAGTATTGCCATTATTTCACTAGCTGCTAGATTGTATTTAGTATATTAAGAAAGATAGACAGTAGCATATCATTTTAAGCAAAAAATGATACATTTTTAATCTTATAATTAAAATTTGTTTTCTAAGAAGGTGCTTCCCCAGATTTCCAAAGAGGTTTGTGGCACAAAAAAAGTTAGGAACTGCTGATAAGGTTTGGTACCAGGTCAATGGGGAAGGAGCTAACATTCTCGCTCAGGAGCTTTGGGTTTCATGTGGAGACATGCTGTGACTCAGGAGTACCAGGGGGTACATTCCTTGAGAGAGCCATTGGTTACTTTCCTCAAGGAATCTCCCTGAAGTTCCAGGTTTGGCCAAACTAGACACGCTCCTGCTGACAGGAGGGATACTCGATGGACTCCAGCCTTTCACGGTCAGTTCTCGTACTCTGGGACTTTCTCCATACATATGGCTACCTACCTGCTAGTTCATGACACAGGTCTGAGCTCTCTCCCTCTGCAGTGGGATTCACCTGTCTTGTGCAGGTGGACTCCATCTTTCACAGTGAGAATGGTTTTGCTGGATAGGAAAATCGTACGGCTTAGTGAATTTTCTAGACAAACAGTACTTCCAAGTATCTGAATATATATTCACAAATATATTTTATGATTCTTAAAGAATTTATAAAATGCTAATGAACTCATAAAGCTTTTTACTTTTCCCATCTGGGCACATTCACCTTGAGCTTAATTAGAATGTCTTCCTTATCAACCTCAAAGGGTGTGTTCATGGGGTCTTCTGTGGGGATGTTTTATCCTTCTCCTTTTCTAATCTTTCCATGAATCCACGCTCAGCTAAGATAAATCTAGAAATATGCTCATTGTGCTTATGGAGGTTGAATGTAGCTAACCTCTGGCCACAGGGGAAGGCCACCCATCGTGGCTAACAGCACTTCTGTGCTGGCTGATTTCACTGCTGGACATTAGTGGCTCATTTTGCAATTTAAAGTCACCTATGGCCCTGTTCTGTCTGTTTCCAGCTCATTATACCAATATTGAAATCTGTATGTGTGTCTCTTTGTCGTGCCTTATGAATAAGTTGGAAAAGAGCAAAGTGGATTTCAGTCAAATGACCATGAAACACATCACTTTGGGGAAAGAAAAAGTATGAATGTTCTGTTTGTCCAGCACTAGTAATCACCAGGATTCCCCAAGCCTCTGGGTGTCCTCCTGTGACGCCCTTGGCCCTCCCCTATTGCTCCAGGCTCAGTCTTGGCCCCACGCGGGTGTCCAACAGCTCTACACGGACACTCCCCTAGGCTTCCAGGAAGAAAGCAAAGGACACCCATGTGCTCTTGGCCTGCTGAGGCCATGCCCTGCAGTTAGGAGTGCCATGCAGTAACTTGTTGGGAACATTTGGCATATTCTTCCCCTGTCCTCCTGTGCAGATTTCCTTTACTTCCTTCTTTCCTTCCCTTCCTTTTCTCTCTGTTTACTTTTCTTTTTCTTTTTTCCCTCTCTCTCTCATTCATTTTTTCTTCCTTTCTTTGATTTAGAGCTCATGACAAGTATTTATGGGGAAACTTGCTTGAATTAATGAGACTAATATGGGGTGGAAACAGAAGAAAGTTAGAGGGGGGGG
>PVHX01029281.1:0-15374 GCA_004024805.1 Geosciurus inauris | reverse complement strand
CCAGCCGTCGGCTGGGGGACCCACAGAGCAGGGCAGCGCCTGCTCCTGGGCCAAGAGAAGTCGCCTGGCACCGGGGGTCCCCTGGGGCCCGTGGTGGCCCTGGGAGTGGGAATTGCGGGTGGTGGCTCGCTGCCCCAGGACACTGTGACGTGCCTGGTGTGCAGTGAGTGCAGCCGGGTGCCAGCCGGGTGTCGCGGCGCGCCAGCACCTTGGGCGTTAGTCGGTCCCATTGGTGACGGTGGACGGGATACGCGCCTGCGTTTAAAGCCACTGCGCCTCCCGGTGATTATTAATTGTCCTGCTCGTGACAATCAAAGTGAACATTAAGTGTCTAAATATTAACTTGCTGCCGTCCCCTCTGGGCCCACCTTGGGGCTCAGCCGGCCCCCCAGTCTGGATTCCCGCTTGCTCCCCTTCAGCCCGTGTCGCGCACCTGGTCCCATTCAAGTGGACCTTCTGTTCATTTCCACTGTTCTTTCCGTGTTCGTCCTTGGACACAAGAAGTGCAAAGTGGCCATCAGGTGACAAGCACGTTAGGATTAAAAAAATTTTTTTAAAAAGCTCAAAAGAATCTCAAAAGTACAAAGATTATGTAATACAGTAAAAAATCAAGACAATGATTTCTAACCATAGAAATATCTTCTGTTAGAAGCCGAATACATGGACAATTAGGCACCCAGAATAGCTGCTGGCTTCTGTGCATTTCAACAAAACAGAAGATCTTGATTAGGGTTCTTGGGTGAATAGCAACGATAGTTCAAAACTGACAGCTTTTTAATATGTTTCCACGATCAATCTCTTGCATTCAAAGTTAGAATAAATGACATCCCACTCTCAATCTCCAGCTGGGGTTAAAAATAAAAAAAAGAGACACTCCAATTCCTCAAAAGACTGGGATTGGACTCCCCAGTGACCCCGCTATCTAACTTCTTCATATTTATCACAAGAATTAAAATCGGCAAACTACAGTAATAAATGCACACCAATGTCTGAACCAGCCCAGGTCCCCACCCACAGAGGCACGGATTAAAAAAAAAAGTATAGTATATGTACACATGGAGTATTACGCAGCCACGAAGAATGAAATGATGGCATTTGCTGGTGAATGATGGAACTGGAGAACATCGTGCTGAGGGAAATAAGCCAGACTCGGAAAGTCAAGGATCCGATGTTTTCAGTCACATGCAGAAGCTGGAGCCAGGTAAGGAAAAAGGGCAGGGGAATCCCATGAGAATGGAGGGGAGATTAGTGGAACAGAGGGAAGGGGTTGAGGAGGGGGAAGAAGGGTAGGAAGAGGGAGGAACTGTGGGAGGGAACTTCCCCCGAGCCCACACTGAGAGCCAGCTTTGTGTGTATCTATAAAAACTATAAAAAGAACTTTATAAAGTTTAAAAAGAACTATAAATAAATACAAGGAAGACCAGTAGAGGCGGGAAGGGAGTCAGAGGGCCGGGGAGGGGCTGGGACTGAAAGAGAACAGATGAGGCTGTGTGCGACTGAACGTCAAAGTGAACCCACGGTTACATGCGGCTATGACAACGGAAGAAGGCACGCTCCAGGCAGGTAGTCAGGAAGGCCCAGGAAGATTCCGGTAAAGCTGGTCTAGATTAGGGTTTAAGCTGGGTGTGCTGGCGCCCGCCTATCATCCCAGCAACTCAGGAGGCCGAGACAGGAGGATCACAAGTTCAAAGCCAGCCTCAGCCACCTAGTGAGGCCCTAAGCAACTTGGTGAGATCCTATCTCAAAATAAAAACCCCAAAGGGATGGGGTTGTAGCTCAGTGTTAAAACCACCCCTGAGTTAAATCTCCAGTACCCACCCCCCCAAAACGATTAGGACTTAAGGTCTATCGCAAATTATCTATGAAATACATGCCTGTAACCCCAGCTACTCAGGAGGCTGAGGGAGGAGGATGGTAAGTTGGAGGCCAGCCTCTGCAACTTAGTGAGACCCTGTCTCAAAATTTTAAAAAAAAAAATTCTTTTTCTCTGACTTCTCCTCGGTGGCAGAGCACGCCAGAGTTCCATCGCCAGCACAAAAAAATAAAATGAAAAATCTATGAAATGGAATGAAACTTCATGGCAAAGGAAACGATCAAGAACATGCGCAGGGAGCCTACGGAACAGGAGAAATCTGACCTCCTGCGCCTCAGGTGGAGCCCTGACCTCCAGGATGTGTCAAGTGCTCAGAAAACTCAACACCAGGAAGCACACAAAGACCAGATCCCTAGAGGCCTAAGGGCTGGAGCTGATTTTCAATTAAAAAAACAGGGACACCCAGGTGGGGTGCTTAGTTTTATGTGTCAAGCCTACGGGGATGTCCCCATAGCTGGGTGTGTCTGTGAGGGTGTTTGGGGACAAGATCAGCCTTGGAACTGTCACACTGAATCCAGAACACCCACGTCACCGGTGTGGGTGGCTCGCACCCCACCCATGGGAGATCCGTGGAACAAAAAGGCGGAGGAGGGAGGACTGGCTGGGACCCTGTCGTCCTCTGCGCGTGGGTGTCTGGGTCTCGGTTCTCAGGCTGCCAGGTCCCCTGGCTCTCGGGCCTTGGGACGGGGACTCCTGGGGTCCTCTGCTCAGGGCAGACTGGGGGCTTCTGTCACCGCCTGGGGGTGCTGGGCCCCTCGCCTCCGTCAGCACCGAACCGAAGAGCAGGACAGACAGACAGACGGCAAGAGGTCGCTTCATCGCCAGGGTGACAGGCGCAGAGAGACTGGGAATCGGGGAGAGTTCGGGCCTCTGGAGCGTCCCCCTCTCCTAACGGCCTCCCCTGTCCACGCGTTGCTATAATTGACTGGTGTCCCCTCTGTCCACGCGTCTGGTTTAGTTTTCCTATTGGGTCCCCCACTTAGGAGCTCGAGGACAGCAGGGTCTGTCTGACTGGGTCCCCATTGTGTCCAGGGACACTTTGGTCCAGCAGCAAGCTGACCTCATCAGGAGGCCCTGTCCATGCTCCTGGCTGTGGCCCTGGCCCTGACCTCCCAGTCGCCATCTTGCCCTGGCGGCCTGGGCCCTTGGAGGTGTCCCTCGGGTCCATGATGACGGTCTCTCTGTCACCTGGTGAGCCTTGGCCAGGTCACACACTGGCCCTGGCCCACGTCCCCGGTAGAGCTGGAGTCTATCCATCTGCAGAGCAGCCGAGGCAGGCGGTGCCTTCCTAGGACTGTCCCCAACCCCAGGATCCTGAGCCCCTCCCGAGGAACCAGGGGAGCAGGAGTCCCCCCAGGAGGACGTTTGGAGGCTTCAGGAAACCAGGGAGTCCATCGAGCAGGGGGCTCGCTCGCTGTCAGACGGGCCTTCCCTGGTGCTGGGCACGGCCCCCTGGCCTTGTGGCCACCGGAACACTTGTGGGCGTTAGGTGACCAGAGGCTCATGACCGCGTGTGCGTTAGGGCTGGACCCCCACAGCTGCTGAAGGCCTGGTGACCCGAAAACCAGCCCAGGCTGGCCGGTTGGGTGGTCAGGTCCACGGCCGGCTCTGCCCCACCGACCTCAAGCCAGAACTGCCCCTGAGGCCACTTGAGAGCCACTGCTGACCCCAGAGCTCAGGATGGGGAGGTGCTGCCCACACACCCTGCGAGGCCTGTCCCCTCCTTTCTCTCCTCTCATTCGCCCCTTGGTCTCATCCAGGGACCTGCCATCCCGCCCTTATTGTGCGTCGGCATCTGCCTATCAGAGAGGACATTCGGCCTTTGGGTTTTGGGATTGGCTGATGTCACTCAGCATGACAGTCTCCAGTCCCATCCATTCACCTGCAAATGCCATCGTTTCATTCTTCTTCATGGCTGAGTAATATTCCACGGTGTGTCTGCACCACAGTTTCTGGGTCCACCCATCTGGTGAGGGGCACCCAGGTCGGCTCCCAGCGTGGCTGTTGGGAATTGAGCTGCTGTAAACATGGATGTGGCTGGGACAGCTGGGTCCGGTGGTGGCTCCATTCCAAGTTTTCTCTGCCCTGCTCTCCAGAGCAGCCGCCCCGTGAGTCCCCGCAGCGCCTGGAGGGTCCTCCACGCAGGGCTGTGCTCTTGTTGGGCCAGCTCTGCAGGGGTCCCTGTCCCAGGCATGGTGTGTGGCTTCCCCCACTGGGGGAGGTGCTGTGCCCTCTTCCTGGGTGGGTTTGGTGGCAGCATGTCAGCCGAGCTGGTGGGCAGGCCTAGGGGACCGTGGGGACAGCCCTGGCCCGTCGTCGTGGAGCTCAGGACGCATGTCGAGCGAGGCGTCCCCGCCGACCGGCTGAGCTGCAGGAAGAGCAGAGCCCCCAGCTGCGCCCAGAGTACAGGCACCTGGTCGGCTGCGCCAGCCAGTGAGGATCGTTTTAAGCAGCTGGTTTTTTCCTTTTGGTGCTGGTGGGTTTACCGAGCCCAAGGGCAGCTGCCCACGGAGCCCCCTCCCCAGCCCTTTCTTATCTTTTATTTAGAGACAGGGTCTCGCTGAGTTGGTTAGGGCTTCACTAAACTGCTGAGGCTGGCCTCCACCTTGTGATCCTCCTGCCTCAGCCTCCCGAGCTGCTGGGATGACAGGTGTGCGCCCACTTTCCCAGCGAAGCAACTTACTCTGTTGGGGTTTGTGACACCATGAGGTGACGACCTGCCGGGGCTCAGCCTGTGAGTCTCCCTGTCCTTAGCAAAACACTGCAGGGCTTCAGTGAAAAGACGACCTAGTTCCTGGTTGGGCCACTGCCCACCCAGGCCCCGGCCGGCACTTCCCTCACCCACAGCCACCCAGCGCTGACCACAGAATTGTGCCCACGGAGTGACCAGGTGCCACGGTGACTCATTTGCCCGGCTCTCTCGAGCTCCCGGCTTCCCTCACGTGGCACAGCGTTTGGAGCTAGGAGTCCCCCCTCCCCACGGTTCCACTAAATCAATCAACGAATGCATTGGGGGATTGTCCTCTGATGTGACAAAGCGCCCCCAGGAGCTCAGAGGCCTACCAGTTCTCGGCCCCCACATCTGAATACACCAGTGACATTTGGAACAAATAAGCCACTTCACCGGAATCAGATGCTGATCGCATTGCATTTAAAATAGGGCGCTAGTCCTTCAGGGTGGACGGGCAGGGGACCGGCCCCTGGGACTCTGTGACCAAGGAGGGGGCAGAATCCCACTCGGTCTGCACAAGCCCTTCCAGAACGAGGACCCTGCCTGCCTTCCAAGACGTGTGTCCCCTGCCCCAATGAACTCGCCTGATCACTCAGCGGCTGGGGCTCTTAATATGCTAGTGGACACCGGCCAGGGCTCAGGGGCACTGGCAGCCGCACTTCCTACTTGGCCCCGGTACCCTGAGAACCTTCTGGGCCTCGACATCTGTACATTCACACGGGCCCCGGGAAACTCACTTTGAGAAGCCCCGTCTCTTCCAGGAGGCCATGAATCATCCTGTCACTTACACAGTTGCCCCTGGAGGGACTCCCCCAGCGCTGGTGACCTTCCCATGGCTCCGGCACATGGGAGGGACTGAAAGACTCCGGGCAGCGGGCAGCAGGGACAGGATAGGGGAAAGCCACCCAACCCGTCAGAAATGACCCCCAGGAAAACCCGGCTTGGGCCCAACAAAGTCCCACAGGCCTATTTTTTACATATTTTTCCATATTTCTCTGTCCCTGCCCGGCTGCCACGCGGGGCCTTTAACAGAACACAGGACAGGCCCCGGGCTCTCGGTGACTAGATGGGCCTCCAGGGAACAATGCCATTGGCATTGGCTCCTGGGAATGGCCTTTTCTTTGGCTCCGGTTTCTAGAACATTCCTTTTAACTCTTCCTGGCAAGAGCTCGCTCTCGCTCTCTCTCACACACACACATCTCACAGCCTCAGGAGTGCTGTGGCCACATCGAGTGTCACTTGTAGTCAAAAAAAATCACACGGGGGCAAAGTTTCCCATCACACCTGTCCTCACAAAGCTCAGCCTCTCAGCCGGCTCTTCGCAAAGTGAAAGGTGACCTTGTACTGGGCATTGAACTCAGGGACACTCGACCCCTGAGCCCCCTCCCCAGCCCCATTTTGTGTTTTATGTAGAGACAGGGTCTAGGTGAGTTGCTGAGGGCCTTGCTAAGTTGCTAAGGCTGGCCTCCAATTTGTGATCCTCCTGCCTCAGCCTCCCAAGCCACTGGGATGACAGGCATGTGCCACCGCGCCCGGCCAACACCAGGGATTTCAATGACATCAACAGGGCCCGTGTTTTCCCTCTGTGGTGTCCGGCTTCATTTAGTTATTTCAAAAAACAAGAGCAAAATAAAAACAAAACCCAAAAACTTGGCCCCTGTGGTGCTATGGGGGGGCAGGGCGTGCAGAAAGTTTAAGAGGTGAGGTTCTCGGGCCGTGAGGGGAAAGCTGCCCCTCTCACACGGTCCCCCATCCCCTGCTCCCTCGCCACAAGCCCAAAAGCAACCTCCACAGCTGTGGGCCCCACCCACCTTTCCTCTTTTTAAGTCACGATCTCAGGCATTTTGAAACAGTCTGTACAGCTGAGAAAAACCTGGAAAGCTCAGTGACATTGCAAAGTGCACGTCTCCATGTTTTCTCCCTGGTGTGGGACACACGGCTCGTGCCCGCTACAGCGCCCCCCAGTGGAACCCACCTGCCTGCTCGTTATCTCCACACCCCAGCCTGTGGGGCGGCATTTACATGCAAGAGACACAGAAGAAAACCCACCCAGGTCTAGCCAGTCCACACACGGGGAGGCCTTGCCCGGAGAGGGGGTGGTGGAGGGAAGCTACATTACTACTCCTTTTTATTAGTCATTCAGTAACCAGTTAGGAAAAAAAAAAACAAAACAGAGAGAACCAGGCTCAGGCACACACCTCTAATCCCAGCGGCTCGGGAGGCTGAGGCAGGAGGATCACAGGTTGGAGGCCAGCCTCAGCCACTTAGCCAGACCCTAAGCAACTGAGTAGGACCCTGTCTCTAAATAAAATCGAGAAAGGGCTGGGGAGGGGGCTCCGTGGGTTAAGCACCCCTGAGTCCAATCCTTAGTACTACCAAAAAAAAGGGAGAAAAAGAAGGTCCTAGTAAAAATACATAATATTTGGGGAAATTAATAAGGAAAGCTCATGAAAGGAAAAAAATTAGCAAGGAACATACCAGAAAACTCCACTAACCGGGAAGGCATGACCTGGATCGTGGGTGGGACGTTCATTACAGGCAATCCTTGTTTTCCTGACGTGATGTCGCAGGGCGTTGCCGTTCCAGCAGATGCTGTTGTTGTTTTGTCGTTCTCGATGAATTTTCCAGATGCTTTTTCTTAGAAAGTGAGACAAAACGTTTCTAAAATTGAAACAGAAAAGCAGACAGATGAGGACGGCCAAGAACATTTTGAAAAAGACGAGAAACTTCCTCGCATGTGTTGAAAAATATTAAATAGAGTGACAGTCATTAGACCGTCCTGTCACTACGACGGGAAAAACTGAACAATAGAAAAACAGGGGGCACAGAGGGACCGCGTGGGAAGACTGGTCATGAGAGAAAGCGAGATGGCGTTTGCAGAAATGAAGGGTTTCCCCTGGTTTAAACATCATGCCACGTACACACGTATCAAAATATCACGCAGTACCTCACAGACGTGTGCATCACGATGTTCTCACGCATTGATTTTAAAGTCAGTTTAAATTCTAAGAAAAGGGAAAGTGAAGATCTCAAAAAATCAAATCACTCCAGCAAGGCACAGTGGTGGCTCCCGCCTGTCATCCCAGCGGCTCGGGAGGCTGAAGTAGGAGGATTGCAAGTTGGAGGCCAGCCTCAGCAAGCTAAGCAACTCAGTGAGATCCTGTCTCTAAAAAAAAAATATATAATAAGGGCTGGGGAGGTGGCTCAGTGGTTAAGCACCCCTGGGTTCCATCCCTGGTACCAAAAAAAAAAGCATTCCAGATGGAACATGTAATAAAAGAAGTTGGAAAAATTTGTACGTGGGAAGAGAAAAGAAACCCAGATCTCCACATCGCTCTTGGGAACAAAATAAATTCTAAATGGGTCAAAACTGTACAAAATTTAAAACAGAAAAGCCATAAACACATTAGAAGAGACACTGATGCATTTTTTATAAACCAGGATGGGATAAATATTTCTGATGACGATGCGATACCCAGAAAACACCAACAATGAAAAAATTTTGAAACTCCGTCACGCCAAAAGCCAGAGATAAAAATATCTGTAACGCAGAGAAAAGTTAACGTTGGGCCTTATTTAAATCTCAAGTCTGAAATAAATAAGAATAAATACAGATGGCCCGCCACATCTGTAGATTCAACCACAGACATTTTTTGTGGGTGTCTGAACTGAACATGCACAGGTTTTCCTCTCCTGACATTTTTCCCTAACGTGTGACGACTATTCGCACAGCATTTACATTGGAGAAGGTTCTGGAAGTCATCGGCAGGTGACGTACAGTACACAGAAGGTTGGCGAATGTTCTGCAGAGACTGCCCCATTTACCTGGGGGACTTCAGCATCCGGGCACTTTGGTACCCACGTGGGGTCCTGGGACCTATACCGTGAATGCAGGCTATAAAGTAAATCCGTAAAAGGAAAATCAAAAGGCACTGAACAAGAATCGTGAGGAAAGAATACACATGGGCAATAACCATAGGAAAGATGGCCAACTGCACTGACCCAAAAAAGGGGGACATAAAAACAAGACATTTCTTTTCTTTTTTTTTTTGGTGCCAGGGACTGAACTCAGGGTGTTTAGCCACTGAGCCACCTCCTCAGACCTTTTCAGATTTTATTTAGAGGCAGGGTCTCACTGGGTTGCTTAGTGCCGTACTTTTGCAGAGGCTGGCCTCCAACTCACAATCCTCTTGCCTCAGCCTCCTGCAGTGCTGGAATGGCAGGTGGGTGCCACTGTGCCTGGGTCATGAAAAGTTTTTGAAACAGGAAATGGGGACCAAGACATTCAGGGTTCACGGTGAGCCAAGAAGAGGCTGCTCTGTTCCGGCTGGGGCCAGACATACATATCCAATGGCACCCTTGAGGTCTTGAAGGACTTTGAGCTGTGTTCCTCCTTACTGACCGCATTTTTAAAATAATAGGTGTATCTTTCAGTGTAGCTATTTTTCCCCCCAAAATGAATGACACCAACTTCATCTAAGGTCAGGGACTTCCCGATGGAACACAGAGGAGCAGGCACCGCAGATGAGGGAACAGTGTGCGAGGCCCCGAGACGTGTGTGCAGGTGGCCCTGCTGGCGAGAGCTGTAATGGGGAAGGAAGGACTGGTCAGGGAGGTCGGGCTCAAGTGCAATTCCAACCGAGGCCCCTGCTGACCTCCAAGGGGCTCTGGAGCTAGGATGGCCCTTCAGAGTTATCCCTAAGCTACGGCCTTTGCACCCCCTCAAATGCCACCCCCAGGGTGCAGATTGCAGGCGAAATGCAGACTCCGGGCCAAGGCAGATCCCTGTGCCCCGGGCAATTCCAGGAGGGTTCTGAGCGAGGGGCCCGAGGAGCTCACACTGAGCTGGATGTACGTCCGCGCTCAGGTGCAGCTGGATGGGCACCCGAGCATCTGCAAAGCCAGGGGCAGACATGGAGCCGTGACCTGGAACTCAGAGCAGGAAGGAAAGGAAACTGAGACGTAGCACGTTACACACACGACGTGCTGGGACTTGTTGCTCTGCGAGTTATCTTCTTTCATCATCCCAGCAGCTCAGGAGGCTGGGGCAGGAGGATTGCAAATTGGAGGCCAGCCTCAGCTACTTAGTGAGGCTCTAAGCAACTCAGTGAGATCCTGTCTATAAATAAAACATAAAAAGGCCTGGGGACGTGGCTCCGTGGTGAAGCACCCCTAGGTTCCATCCCTGGGACCAAAAACCAAACCAAAAAGAAAACAATCATCTCCTCAGTGCTCCTGGAAGCTGAGCTCATTTCACCATCTTGATATCCACAGAAACCGGAGGCCCATGATCTCAGCAAAACCTCTACAGGAGGCACAGGTAGGTAAGAGGGATCCAAACCCAGGCGGGGATCTTCCTTCCCTTGGAAGCTGTTGGCTACCTCCACAATCAGGTCACAAAGAGGAGGCCTCGTGAGCACTGAGTAGGGTCAAAAATGCTGACAGCCTCCAGAGGACCTTAAAGCCATTGGACAATAGGAAGAAAGAAATGAAAGTTGTGTTGTAAGGCAAGCAGCGCGCAGGCTAATAACAGAAAGCAGAACTGCTTGGTGGCTGCTCTTTTTCTTCCAAGCTTCCTGAAGAAAGACACTGGTCTTGGCCGGTGTGGTGGTGCACGCCTGTCATCCCAGCGGCTCCGGAGGCTGAGGCTGGAGGATCGCAAGTTAGAGGCCAGCCTCAGTAACTTAGTGAGGCTGTCAGCAGCTCAGTGAGACCCTGTCTCTACATAAAACACAAAATAGGGCTGGGGACGTGGCTCAGTGGTCGAGGGTCCCTGGGTTCAATCCCCGGGATCCCCCAAAACAAAACAAAACAAACAAACAAAAACTAAACCAGAAGAAAGTCACGATGCAGAGGCAGAAGGCTTCCTGAAACAAATGTCCGAGCTCCTTCTTGTGAATCACAGGCACAATATCAGCCACCAGGCACTGAAGGGCACTGCAGCTAGAGCTGGCCATGTGACTTGGGTCAGGGCCAAGGACAGGTGAGCACAAGTCCTGCCTGTGACTTCTGGGTGTCCCTTGGAAGGAGGACCTCTTTCCCTGGCTGGAGGCCGTGGGAGGCTGGCCTTCCGGGAGCAGGTGGGACAGGCAGCGCTGGAAGGGAGGGAGGAACAGGAGGCAGGAGCCTGGGCGGATGACGCCTGGAGCCAGCGCCACAGCTTGCCAGGTCCCTGTGCAGCCACCTGGGCCAAAGGAGACGCCCTCCTCCCGGCTTCGGGGACTCTCGTGTGGATGAAGAGGTCAAGGCCATCGTTCTGGACATGTGCAAGGTGTGCGGTCACTGGCCACTGCTTAAGGTGAGCCCCACGATGTGAGGAAGCTGCTTGGCCCGGCCTGGATTTGCATATTTACGGACTCGGGAGGGAGGATTTCATCCCTGAGAACAAAACAATCTCGGAATCCAAACAGAAATTCTCTCTCCAGAGGCCTGGAGAGTTTAAAGCCCCTCAACTACCAGATTAGATGGTGTGCGGCTTTGCGGGTCCTCAGGACGAAGGGACTGTCTGAGCACAGGACTGGGGAAGTGTGGCCTCCATTTCTCCAAGGTTCCCTGGAAGGAGGATGGGTTATTATTATTTTTTTCCTTTTTAAAACTTTTCTGTACTGAGGATGCTTGGATCCAGGCTTAACCACTGAGCCCTTTTTATATTTTATTTAGAGACGGGGTCTTGCTGAGTTGCTTAGGGCCTCAGTGAGCTGCTGAGGCTGGCCTCCGACTCGCGATCCTCCTGCCTCAGCCTCCGGAGCCCCTGGGATGACAGATGTGCACCATCACCCATGGCTGGGGTGGATTTTTAAAGTGGAAGAGTCTCAGGAAGCAAATGGGGTCCCACCTCTGGGCTCACGACAGGAAGAAGGAAAGATCACCAGCAGGAGGTGTCTTTCTGCCCGTGTTCAGGATCTTTGGGGGAAGTGGCTGCACATCTAACAGCGCGTCCTGCCAGAGGAAAATCGTTGACGATTTATGAGCGCGTCTCGCCCCCGCTGGCGCCTCGGTTTCGTCCTCCGAATAACCTACGTGGGACACAGCGACGTCCTCAGTCGCCTGTTTTTCTCCAGGGATCAATGAGTGACAGGAAGCCGCGAGGCCTCGGGGAGCGGAGCAAGGTCAAAACCCTGCGCTCCAGCTGCGCCTCCACCTTCTCTTTCTGCACCTGCTGTTCCTCACAGCCACCCCTACCAGGGACCGTCCCCTGAACCTCTGGGCCCGTCAGGGCCTGAGCAAAGATTCTGAATGGCTGCAAAGGTCACAAGACATCAGTCTCCGGCCTGCAAGAGTTTGGGGGCTTGGTAGGGAGGCCTAGCAGGGCTGCACACTGAAAATTGTGGCAGGTGGCCGCGGTGGCGCACGCCTGTCATCCCAGAGGCTCCAGAGGCTGAGGCAGGAGGATCGCAAGGTGGAGGCCAGCCTCAGCAACTTAGTGAGGCCCTCAGCGACTCAGCAAGACCCTGTCTCTCAATAAAATATAAAAAGGGCTGGGGAGGGGGCGCCGGGGTTAGGTGCCCCTGAGTTCAGTCCCCAGTGACCTCCCAAAAAGAAAAAAAAAACAAAGTGTGACACAACCACGTTCTCGGCGAAAACACAGGAAGGGGTTCCCGCTGCTCGTAGGCCCAGCCTCCTGCAGGGCGCCCAGCGCTGACCCTGAAGCCGCAGCGCCTCCTGTGCGCACATGCGCCGCGCTCACACACGCACGAGGCCAGGGAGGCTAAACTACGCGGCCTGCGAACCTTCTTTCAGAAGGCAGCACTCCAGCCTCCCGGCCATCATTTTTGGTGAATCACTATAAATATTAATTCCTTGATCATCTGGCCAGTGGATATTTTGAGAATCTACTGAAGTCCCTTGAGTGCTAGAGCCCAGGGTCGAAATCGGCCTCCGGACTCCAAGCTGGGACTCTTCATGCAGTATTCTTCTTCTTTCTTCTTTTCTTAGTACCAGGGATGGAACCCAGGGGTGCTCAACCCCTGAACCCCCTCCCCAGTGCTTTTGATATTTTCTTTTGAGACAGGGTCTCGCTGAGTTGCTTAGGGCCTCACTAAGTTGCTGAGGCTGGCCTCCAACTTGCGATCCTCCTGCCTCAGCCTCCCAAGCCACTGGGATTATGAGCCTGCACCACGCCTGGCTCCCACTTTTTCTTGAAATACATGAAATCAGTAAAATAAAATAGGCAAAGAGGAAATCTAAGAGGGCTTCAAAGCAAGCTGAGAAAGACACATTATTAGCTTCACAGGAACGCCCCGTAAACAAGAGGATAAGCAAGAATGGAAACATTTGCAGGAGGATGTAACGCTAACAGAGCAAAGGATGTCTGTGAAAAAGGCAGAAAAGAAACTTGCTTGAAGAACTATAACTATGTACATGGAAATACAAATCCACCCAAGAATCTTTCATCGACTTGAACAACTTCTAAAGTGTTTTTAGGAATTTTACTTAACAAAATAAAATTGGCTTTTTCCCCGCAATGGGATACTCATGGGCAACGGAATATTATTTAGCCTTTAAAAAGGAAGGAAATTCTAACATAGATGAGGACATTATGCTAAATCCAAGAAGCATGTCACAAAAGGATAAATGTCACAAGCTTCTGTTTATCAAAGGTCCCTAGAGTAGGCAAGTTCATAGAGATAGGAAGTAGAGCAGAGGTTTCTGGCTGTGGGGTGAGGAGGGAGAGGTGGAGTTATTTTTTTAATGAGTCCTCTAAGTTTCAGATTGGGGTGGTGAAGAAATTCTGGAAATGGGCACTGGGGTGGTTGTTTTTTTGTTAGTCCGCTTTCTACTCCTATGATGAAATACCTGAGATAAGAAACTTATAAACACAAAAGGTTTATTTTGGCCCACAGGTTGGGAGCTTGCAGTCCAAGACTGGGTACAGCGGTTGCTTTGGGTGCCAGGTGGACATGCTGGTTAAGTAACAACAGGGAGAGAATGCCACCGTCCCCCAAGGGCCCTCTAATGACCCAAGGGTTTCCCAGTAGGCCTGACCCTCAAGAGGTCTCAGCACCTCCAGAGAGGCCCATCCGGGACCAAGCCTTTAACAAATGAGCCATGAGGGAATCTTCAACCTTCCAACACTTACAATCGCGTGCCGTCAATGGCACTGACGGTAGATCGCTCGCCATGTTTATCTGACACTCTATGTTTTCAGAGGCTGGGGGCCAAGGGCATCGCTGTGGTGCACCAGCTCAGCTGCGCGGTCCTGGCTTTGAAAACAGAAAAGTTTTGAAAAGCAAAAACATGAAAAGTTTCTAGAAGCTGGAAAGGGGCAACCGGACCGATGCTCTCCCAGAAAGAGACAGCCCTGTGGACGCCTCCCTCTGATCCCAGCGACACCCATTTTGGACTCTCCTTCCTCCTTCTCCTTCAGTTGTTGATGGACCTTTATTTTATTCATTTATTTATATGTGGTGCTGAAAATCGAACCCAGGGCCTCACACATGCCAGACAAGGGCTCCGCCACGGAGCCACCTCCCCAGCCTCCACTTTGGACTCCTCATCTCCAGAAGGCACTCTACGTGCATCGGTTTGTGTCACCAACACTAAAACCAATTTCGTTTTAAACACTAGCCAGTTTAACGTGGCTTCCTCATCCACACAGCCGACATCCTGGGACACGTCCCTCCAGGGAAGGTGTCTCACTCCTTGCGACTCTAAAGAAAAAGAGAGGTAATCAGTCCTTTTGGGGAATTGGAGGTCACCTCCCATTTGTGGAAGCCAGAAGGCAAAACCCAGAAGTGGATGGCCCAGGCTGCGGGCCAGCTGCAGCGAACAGACAGAGGCAGAGCCCGGCGCCTGGCGTGTGCCTGTCATCCCCATGCTTCAGGAGGCCGAGGCAGGAGGATCACAAGGTGGAGGCCAGCCTCAGCAAAGGCGAGGCGCTAAGCAACTCAGTGAGACCCTGTCTCTACATAAAACACAAAACAGGGCTGGGGATGTGGCTCAGTGGTCGAGGGCCCCTGAGTTCAATCCCTGGTTCCCAAAATAATAATAAAAACACCCAAACAGCACCGGGCGCGTGGCCCACGCGGGCTCGTCCGCACGGGGGACCCGTGACGCTGACACTGACTGGCTCCTGGGACGGGGTCGCACTGCGCCCGTGTTGTTCCCAACGACCCGGGCCACGTTCACCAAGAGCACACACACGAGAACTGGGGGTTTTGGTCATTTTGTAATTTTAAAAGATCAAATAAACGAGGTGTCACGTCAACATGCTCCTCGAAAGCGTGTCCTCCCCAGCACGCCCGCAGGCGCGGGAAGGCCGTGCGCAGGCGCAGAGCAGCCGCGGGACTGGGTGCGGGGCATCAGGGAGGGAAGGCGCCGCGCAAGCGCAGAGCGGCAGCAGGACCTCGGTGCATCCGCGCGGGAAGGCGCTGCGCAAGCGCACAGCGGCCGCGGGACTGGGTTGGTGCGAGGCATCAGGGCGGGAAAGCGTTGCGCAAGCGCAGAGCGGCAGCAGGGTGGGGGCTCTTCATCCGCGCGGGAAGACACTGCGCAAGCGCACAGCGGCCATGGGACTGGATTGGTGCGAGGCCTCCACTCGGGAAGGCGCCGCTCAGGCGCAGAGCGGCCGAGGGAACTGGGTTGGCGCGAGGCCTCCGCGCGGGAAGGCGCCGCGCAGGCGCACAGCGGCCGCGGGAACTGGGTTGGCGCGAGGCCTCCGCGCGGGAAGGCGCCGCGCAGGCGCACAGCGGCCGCGGGAACTGGGTTGGCGCGAGGCCTCCGCGCGGGAAGGCGCCGCGCAGGCGCACAGCGGCCGCGGGAACTGGGTTG
>PVHX01029280.1:0-17132 GCA_004024805.1 Geosciurus inauris | reverse complement strand
TGATTATCCTCACAGCCATGGCCTATGACCGCTATGTGGCCATTTGCAAGCCCTTGCACTACTCTTCCATCATGAACTGGAGGCTCTGTGGCATTCTGGTGGGGGTGTCCTGGACAGGGGGCTTCTTGCATTCCATCATACAGATTCTCTTTACCTTCAATCTGCCCTTCTGTGGGCCTAATGTCATTGATCATTTCATGTGTGAGTTGTACCCATTGCTGAAGCTGGCCTGCACTGACACTCACATCCTAGACCTTCTGGTGTTTGCCAATAGTGGTTTAATCTGCATCATCAACTTCTCCTTGCTGCTTGTCTCCTATGGTGTCATCTTGTTCTCCCTGAGAACACACAGTGCTGAAGGGCGGAGGAAAGCTCTGTCCACCTGTGGATCCCACATTACTGTGGTGGTTTTGTTATTTGTCCCATGTATATATACATATGCACGGCCTTCCTCTTCCTTTCCCTTTGACAAAGAAATAGAAATAGTTTACACCATCCTGACTCCCTTGCTCAATCCTTTGGTTTATACTTTGAGAAATAAGGAAGTGAAAAATGCCATGAGGAAATTGTGGAAGAGACTGGTTGTAGTTTTTAAGGGAAAATAAATTACAGTACTCTGGAGAGCAACCGGTCCCCTGATAGTCAGCTCATCCTGCCTGGTAGGCAGAAAGCTAAACCCAGGAAACATTCCTTGCACAAAGCGAAGATGTTATCAGCCTTGACTCTGGGCTCTAGTGCTAACAGTTATCACAAGTCCCAGAACAACGGGTATCCTGGATATAGCAGGATAATAGCAGAATATTCTTAGGAGAGCAACAGTAGGAAAGCTGCAACCTGGTGCGGTGGTATACACCTGTAATCCCAGAGGCTCAGGAGACTGAGACAGGAGGATCATGAATTCAAAGCCAGCCTCAGCCAAAGCAAGGTGCAAATCCACTCAGTGAGACCCTCTCTCTAAATAAAATACAGAAAAGAGCTGGGAATGTGGTTCAGTGATGGATTGCCTCTGAGTTCAGTACCTGGCCAAAAAAAAAGTAAAAAGAAAGCTGCAAAAATTATCTCTAGCTCTGTACCTTTTTAGTGCACAAAGAAATCTCTGACAACTTACAAGCCTTGAACAATTTACTATGACCCTATATATTAACTTCCTGATTGTAAGATCCCATGTAACAAGCTTGGGGAGCTAAATCCTCCATCAGAGTGCAATGTTCAACTGGGCCCAGCTTTTCATGAAAATATCTGTGTCTTCTTTTTCTCTGCATTTTTCTTCATCTCCCACCACTCCTACTTGAGATTCCTTTGTTGATGCTGTGGGGATTGCAGCACAGTACCAATAGTATAATGTAAAGGGTAAAACAGTTAGCATTTATTTAGACAAAGAGTTTTTCAGGTGTTCTTCTATGGAAAGAGATTATATAATTCTAAAGAGGAGGAAATAATAAGCCAGGAAGTTAAAATTTATGTTTTCATTTTGAGATCATCCGTTACCTCTGAGTTTACAACTCAGTACTGTTATATGTAAATTAAAGATAGTCTGATTTAGTGCTTTCTGAAATTTATGTTAAATTTGGAAGGGTTGAACTTATCAGAATGATTTCACTTCATAAACATTTCGGGAGAAAAAAACTTCTGGAAGAAAATATTAGAAAGCATGAAAAGAATAGATGTAATGTGACAAGAGACAATTTGTAATACTAATATTAGTGATTTTGATGGAAAACATCAAAACTTAGGGAAATCAGAGAGAAGAGCTTTCAAGTCACCCGCATCTTTTCACTTCATCTTAAAGGTGGGTCCATTAATGAATGTTATAATTTGAGTTATTTCTTGAAATTTGAGAGGTAGCATGTTTTGTCCAATTCTGCCTATGGGCGTGGTCCTAGCACAGAAGGACCCTGCCAGCAAGAAACTTCACAGATCAACACAACCTTTATGCAGGAATGCAGTGACACCTCTGATGGAACCACTATCCTGGTAGAAAAAGAGCCACTGGCCCAAGGGGGAGTCTATGCTTATATAGGTTACACTGGGAGGTGAGTTAATTAATGAGTTTGTCTGTTTGGGGCACTTAGGAACTGGGGGTCAGTTTACTGAGTGAGATGGAGTTCTAGGGTGAGTGGTCAGCTTGAGCACTCTGGAGAGAGGTTTGTGAGAATTTGGAAATTTGTTACTACTGGGCAATATTTTTACTTGGAGAAGAATGGAGGGTCTGGGACCAGCATTCTGTGCTTATCTCTTTCCCTTCAGGTTCCATTGTACCCTCACTGGGAAAGGATTTATTTGGGGAAGGATCAATGCTTTGGCTTCCTTTCTAAGAATTGTTCTGTCCCTGGAAAGAATGTACTGGAAAGAGTCAATGCTCTCAGTGTGCTGCTTTTCTCTTCACTCCCTCTTCCCAGGCCACACTATTTGGGGGTTTGTCATTTCCATATCCAACAACCACCTTATATCAACGGGGTCTGGGAGGGGAAGTGGGGCAATTCCACAGGGGCGTTGGCAAGGAGACTCTCTTGTTTTGTTTTAGTACAAAAAAATGGCAACTCCTGAGACAGCACACTGCTAGTTACCCCAGGTCAAAGGTGCAGGTGTAGTGAGCACATTTTCCCTGTGCCCTCACAGAAGGAACAGAACCCAGAGGAACCAGGTGTAAAAGCAGATATTCTAAAGAGTATTTATTAAAGTTTACTTGGTGATTTTCATTTTCATGACTTAGTTTACCTAAGTGCTAATAATATGTTTGAGTATTTATCAATAAAAAGATGATTCAAATTTAGAAACATATTTGGTGGTCATTTCTAAGTTTTGTTAGTCTCGGGTTGTCAAGTGTCAGAGGGATAAATCCCTTAAAATAAAATATTAAAATTTCCCTTGGCAAATCAACACTGATGACATAGTAGTCGATTATTGTAGCAATCATCTTTTTTCTTCACTTTAATCTTACATGCCACCCTCAAAGTAGGAGACTATATGATATTAGTTTTCATTATTATAATAGACATGAAAAGATACACAAATTTCATTGATCACCCATGAAAAAGTCCATGAAAGATTAACTTGTGAGTCTAAAATGTCACCTGGTCTATGTGAGTGTTTAGCAGACCAAGACTGTGATAGGGCTCAGACATGAGTTTCCCTTTCTTCACATCAGGCTATCTCCTCAAAGCAATGGTACCGTTTTCATGTCCTCTGCCTTCCATGGTCCTGTTATTTAAGTTCATTTATTCCTAAGCACCAGCTCAAGAAGTGTGGATTTTCTAGACTGACTCTATTGCTTTATAAATCTGTGTAGCCAAGATCTGAATTAGAGCTGTAAAGTAAACCACGAATCTAGGCAGATTCCGCTGACCAGCATGTCTGATGCATGCGACTCTCAAATTCAAACATGTTTTTATTATTTTAATACTCAACATTTTATTGTGGACTCTGTAGATATATACAAGGAGAATGTCCATTAACATCCAGTGGATGAATAAACAAGTAGAAAAGGCATCTACTCAAAATTTGTCATTCCCACTGGTTTGATGAACAGAATAAATCAAAATTTTCTTCAAAATGACTATTGCTCTAGCTTTCCATTTTCTTTTCTATGTAGATTAGATTAGTCATGATGAAGCACATTGCAATGTTTTTAGCATTTAAGGCGATCTAACTGGTTTAATACTAAGTTAACCTATTATAGTTTCTGTGGTTATCCAAAGAGTTTTCAGAAACACATTAACACATTAATTTAATGAAATGTCTCTGGATATTTGATGAAGAAAATACAGAAGAAACTCCTAATTTTAAAAATTATTTGGAAATGGCATTTTGTGGAATCACAAGTCAGACATGTTCTTGCCTTTGTTCACTATTTTGCAATAGTTGTCCTTCCAAAACTACTCTGTTGGTACCATGGATCATGGTTCACTCTTGTATTATGAGTATTACCCTGTCTGATTCCCAGATTATCTTTCTTTTGTAGCTCATAGGAAAAATGTCATTATTTTCCCTTTGGCTCTGAACTCTCCACTTATCCTCTAACCATTTAAATATTTTGCTCACTCTTATTTTTCAAATATGCATATAAAATGAGAATCTCTTTGAACCATCCTGAAGATTGCATCCATTTTTATTAGTCACGAAGTTCCCTGAATATATTAGCAGGTCCTCTTTTCTATGGTTTCTTGGATTTATGTTGGCTTTACTTGGCTTGTTGGAATGTGGGGCTTAGTGTGACATGTGGGGTGGTGCATTACAGAGTCACTTTGTGGAGTTTGAAATCTCAGGTTCTCATCCTGGACCTCTGATTTCTCACTATAAAGCTCTTATCATCCAATTTAGCCTGAGTTGAGCAGAGCAATTATATTATACAATCTCACAAACAGAAGTTGTTGAAGTAAAAATGAGATAAAGATACATTTAGAGATTATCTGATTCAATTCATACACACACACACACACACAAATTATAATAGTGGAAGACTTTATCAAGTATGTTACTTGCCTGGTGAAATCTGGAAAGGCTTTTCTGAGGAGCTGGTATTGAAACTGGCGCTGGGTCCACAGTAAAATGAGAGGGGAGGTGAGAGCAGAGGAAGGGTGGATGGTGTGAGAAATGGAACAATCAGGGAAAGTATTTAGGAGGGACAGCAGTTGTTAGCCTGGAACATGGATGAGCTCAATCCCAGGAGAACAAGTGGAAAGGCAGATGGTGGTACAGGCAGCTTTGAAAGTCACAGTGAACATCTCAAACAGGAAATCTGAAAACTGTAATAATTATTTCATTATGTTCATCCACCTTCCCCTTTGACAAAACAGTGACAGTATTTTACACAATACTGACTCCCTTGCTCAATCCTTTAATTTATAATTTGAGGAATAAGGAAGTGAAAAATGCCATGAGGAAAGTGTGGAAGAAACTGGTGGTGGTCTCCAATGGAAAACAAAATTAAAATTTACCAAAAGCGGATAAAATGTAAAGAAATCAAAATATTACGAGGCCAAAATTTTATGGAAAGTCTGTTGTCTATGAAGTGAAAAAGAAAATCTACAGAAATGACAATATTCATGAGGGCAGAGATATTTCCACTTTCAAATCAGACATCTTCTCTGAGTTGGTAATTCAATATCCCATTATATCAATTAAGAAGAATTTAATGTTATTCATATATAGACTCTAATAATCCATAAAATAATAGACAAAAAAATTACCTGTTAGATTGTTGGCCATTAATTCTGTAATTTTAAAAAATATTAGACAAAAATTGTTATATATTCAGAACACATACTGTATTTCAAGTGAAAATTTTTTATTAATATTTATTATTAGGATTACTTTTTGCAGTGCTCGTGAACAAACCTGGGGCCTAATGAACCCAGGCAAGCACTGTCCTGCTGAACTATGACTCTAGTCAGCACAGGGACTTTTTTTCCTTTGACAGTTTTTTTTTTTTATTTTCTCTTTTTGTATGTGTTCTTTTTTAGTTATGTATAACACTAAGACTCATTTTGACATAATTAAAAAAGCATGAAATGTGATTTTATCTGTTTCTGTCTCCAGTATTTCTCCTTTCTCTCCTCTATACCCTCTTCTTGTTCTTTTCCCTCTAGTGATCTTTATACTATTTACTTTTAGTTATTTTTATTTTCAAATTAGAGTATTTTGGATGTAAATGGTGGTGAGATTCACTGTGGTACAGTCATATATATACATAAGAAAATATTGTAAGATTCATTCCTCTGTCCTTCCCTTAGATCATCACTTCTCCCTCCCTCTCAGTCCCCTTCATCTAATTCATAGGTCTTTCTTCTATTTTGATGGAATCCCTCACTTCTTTTCCCTTTCTCTCTCTCTTTCTCTTTTTTGTTTGCCTTCTTTTATTTTGATAAATCAAAGTGGTGCACAATCTTTTCAATAAAATAATACCTGAAAATTTTCCAAACCTTAAGAATGAAATAGAAAATCAAATACAGATGGCATACAGGGCCCCAAATATTCTAAATTAGAACAGAACCACATCAACTTCTATTGCTTTGAAAATGCCTAACATACTGAATTAGGATAGAATTTTAACATTCTCCAGAGAAAAATGACTGGTCACATTTAGAAGGAAACCATTCTACATCTCAGATGATGTCTCAACTCAGACTTCAATGATAGGAGGTCTTGGAATAATATATATACCAAACTGTAAAAGAAAATAGATATCAACCAAGAATAGAAGAAAAATTAAGCTTTAGAATTGATGGTTAAATAAAATCCTTCCATGATAATCAAGAGTAAAAGTAATTCACAACAGGAAAGCCTGCATTACAAAACATACTTGATAAATATTTCATGAAGTAGAAATGGAAAAAAAAGTGAAAAATAACAAAGAAAGAAACTACACCAGAAGAACAGTCAATCAAGGGAGACACTAATTCAAATTAAAAATCAAAAATAACTAAAAATGACAAGCAATAAATATAATATCTCATTAATAACATTCAATGTGAGAGGCCTAAAGTCATCAATCAAAAGACATTGATCAAAAGACTGGCACATTGGATTAAAGTATAAGACCCAATAATATGTTGTTTCCAAGAGACCCACCTCATAGGCAAAGACATTCACAGACTGAAGGCAAAAGGGTAGAAAAAAAACTTATCATTCACATGGATCTTGTAAACAAGCAAGGGATTCTATCCTCATATCAAATAAAGTGAACTTCAATCAAAAGTTAATCAGAGGGGAAAAAGAAGGCCATTTTATATCATTTAAGGGAATTGTATATCAACAAGAATTAACAATTATAAATATGTATGCCCCAAACAATGGAGCATGTACATACATCAGAGAAACCCTTCAAAATTTCAAGAATCAACTAGATCACAACACAATAATGCTGAGTGATTTTAACACACCTCTCTTATCACTGGATCTCCCAAACAAAAACTAAATAAAGAAGTTATAGAAATGAAAAATATAATTAATAATATTGCATTAGACATTTATAGAATATTTCAACCATCAATAACTGAACACTTTCTTCTCAGCAACACATGGATCCTTCCCTAAAATAGATCATATGTTAGGCCACAAAGCAACTCTTAGCAAGTACAAAAAATAGAGATAATACCTTGCATTCTATCAGATCATATGGAAAGAAACTAGAAATCAATGATAAAATAAAAAATAGAAACTACCTTAACACCCAGAGACTAAATAATATGATGTTGAATGACTAGTGTATAGCTTAAAACATCAGGGATGAAATATAAAAGTACATAGAACTCAATGAGAATAGTGACACTACATATCCAGATCTTGGACACCATAGGGGCAGTTCTAAAAGGAAAGTTTATTGCATTGAGCCTGAAATAGTCAGGCATGGTGGTGCATGCCTGGAATCCCAGCACTTTGAGAGGCTGAGACAGGGAAATTGTGAGTTCAAAGCTAGCCTTAGGAATGGTGAGGCACTAAGAAACTATCTCTACATAAAACACAAAATAGGGCTGAGGATGTGGCTCACTGTTCAAATGCCCCTGAGTTCAATCTCCGGTACCAAAATAATAAAATAAATAAATAAATAAATAACCTAAAATTACATCTTAAAGCCCTCGTACACGAAGAATGAACCAACACCAAAAGCTGTAGAAAATAACTAAAATCAGAGCCAAATTGATGAAATTGAAACAATGTAATTAAAAAAATCAGTGAAGAACATTGGTTCTTTGAAAATATAAATAATATTGATAAAGCCTTAGTGAAGCTAATGAAAGGAAGAAGAGAGAGAAAAAAACCTCAAATTACTACAATTTGTGATTGAAAAGAAAATATTAACATGGACTTTATTGAAACTATGTTGCAAATTTATACTCCAATAAAAGAGAAAGAAACTCATGAAGATATCAACAAATTTCTGTTGACATATGACCTATAAAAATTGAATTAGGAGGGCAGAGAAAATTTAAATAGATCAATTCCCACCAATAAAATTGAAGACACCATCAAAAGCCTACTAACTTTGAAAAATCCCAGGAACAGATAAATTCTCAGTCAAGATCTACCAGACCACCAATGAAGAACTTATACCAATACCCCTCAAGTTATTCCATAAAACAGAAAAGGAGGGAACACTTCCAAACTCATTATATGAACATAGTATCACCCTGGTACCAAAACCATAAAAACACACCTGAAGGGAAGAAACTTAAATCAATATCCCTCATTAATACAGATGCACAATTCTTAATAACATATTGGCAAACCACATACAAAAACTAATAAAAATAAAGGGCACCACAATCAAGTGGGGTTCAACATATGGAAATCAATAAATATAATTTACCACATTAAAGACTTAAAGACAAGAATCACATGATTAATAGATACAGAAAAAGCATTTAAAAAAATTCAGCATCTATTCACACTCAAAACACCAGAGACAATAGCAATGGTAGGAACACACTTCAACATTGTAAATGCTATATATGTTAAACCCAAGGCCTGCATTATGCTACATGGAGAAAAATTGAAAGCATTTCTTCTAAGAAATGGAACAAGACAGGGATACCCTCTTTCACCACTTCTACTGAACCTAGTCTTGAATCCCTAGCCAGAGAAATTCAACAAAAGAAAGAAATTAAAGGGATACAAATAGGAAAATAAGAGCTCCATCTGTGCAGAGAACTTACAGAGAATGGGAGAGCAGTGACTGAGATTGGGCGTCTCTAATGACCTCGTGGCTGTAGCACACCTGGTACCTAGGCAAGTTTCTGTGAAGACGCCTAGCTGCTATGGTAACACCTTGCCTGAGGAGGGTCTGTGCAAGAGTCTGATCAGCTTCAACTTTGATCTCAGGCACATAGCTATCAGGAATAGAGGAATTCTCATGCCAGACAACCACAATGTTTAACGAGCTTTGCTGCTCCTGAGCCTGCCTGCTTCACAGTAACTAAACAATGGCTCTCCTGGAGTGCTACGCAAAACTCCTAACATTGCATATTGCAACTGTGGAAAGGCTACCTGGATGTTTCTAGTTTTGTAACTTTCATGAGTACAAAGAATAATGCTTGCATAGTCTTTAACCTGGTAATGAGAAATATATCAATAAAGATTGTGGGCCTAACTCTTTATATCTGCTTCTCCATCAGAGAGCAGCACTCCACAAGATCCCAGCTTTATATTCATATCTCTGTGTATGAGTCTTTATACGCTAATCCTCCATTGCCCCTTGCTGGTGCTGTGAGTTTGGATACACTGGTCACAGCATCCATCTATCCCTATTTGCTGATGACATGATTATATATTTGGAAGACCCCAAGAAACTCCACAAGAAATCTTCTAGAACTCATAAACAGTGAATACAGTGAAGTAGCAGGATATAAAATTAACAACAAAAAATCAATTGTGTTCCTATCCTCTAATGATGAATCAGTTGAAATAGAAATTAGGAAAACTACCCCACTCAAAATAGCCTCAAAAAAACAAACAACCAACCAAAAAAAATTGAGCATCAATGTAACTAAAGAAGTGAAAGACCTCTACAATGAAAAGCACATAACACTAAAGAAAGAAATTGAAGTCCTTAGAAGATGGAAAGATCTCCCATATTCTTGAAGAGGCAGAATTAATTTTGTCAAAATGGAAATACAGCCAAGTACTATACTGATTTAGTATAATTCTTAATAAAATTCCAATGACATTCTTCATAGAAATAGAAAAAGCAGTCATGAAATTCATTTGTCGAAATAAGAGGCCCAGAATAGCTAAAGTAATCCTTAGCAAGAAAAGTGATGCAGGAGGCATCAATGTTTATAGTAGCTCATTCACAATAGAAAAACTAGGAAATCAATCTTAGTGCCCTTCAACAGATGAATGGATGAAGAAATGTGATACATAAATACAATGGCATATTACTCAGCCATAAAGAAGAACGAAATTATAGCATTTGCCAATAAATGAATGGAGTTGGAATCTATCATGCTAAGTGAAATAGACCAGTCCCCCAAACCAAAGAATGAATGATCTTTCTGAAATGTGCATGATAACACACAATAAGGGAGGTGGAGGGAAGAACAGAAGTACAATGGATCAGAGAAAAGTGAATGAAGGGAAATTAGGGGGGTGAAAATAGGAAAGACAGTAAAATGAATCAGACATTTCTTTCAAGTGTTCTTATATAAGTACATAATCAGTGGATCATCATCTATAAGCAAAAGAGTTGGATCCTAATTAGAATAAGTTATACTCCGTTTATGTGCATGTCAAAATACACTCTACTGTCATGTGTATCTGAAGAGAAGAACTTTTAAAAACCGAAAAGAACCAGTAAAGGATTAAAAGTACCATATAGAGGATTTTTAAAAACCCACTGAGCCAGGTGTGGTGGCACATGCCTGTAATCCTAGCAGCTTGGTAGGCTGAACCAGGAGGATCATGGTTCAAAGCCAACCTCACTTTAGTCACTCAGCAAAGGAACTTCATGTTTTAAAAACAGCTATTCAGCTGTACTGAAGGTAAACAAACAAATGTAATTAATAATGTTGAACAATGAAAAGAACCTCATGAAAAGCCAATGCTAAGTATCGTCATGAAAGCAAGCACTTATTGGCTCTTAACACATGGCCACATATGCTGTATGCTTTGCTGATAGTGAACTATATAAGCTTTAAAGAAACTGTAAAAGGATAGATTTTCATTATTTCTGTTTCATGTGTGAATATTAAGGGACTCGTTAAATGTCTTACTACCTGTGTGCAGTGGGTTGGGTTTGAGATGAAGCAGCGTGACCTCACACTATGCACTGGTCTCTAACAAGGGTCTAACTCTGGATTCATTTGCTAAGACGCAGGATTGGAATCTGAATCTCTTTCATTATAGTTCATTGATTTACATCATTTTATATTATCCATTGGGTAATCTATTCCCCCTGCTGCTGGCAGTGTTTGGAAAGTAGGGAGGTGGACAGTGTCAAAGGACTTTGCATTTCAGGAGTGTGCAGAAATGATGGCCGATTTCAATGGAAGCCATTGGAATGTATTTGCTTCCATTAAAATATATTTGTGCTATAAATATATATATAAATTTGTGCCAATTTAACAAACACTAAAAGGAATTATTGCACACATTTTCTTGTGTACTCTAGTGATCAGATTTGTGTCTGTAACCATTATTAAAGTATCTTTGAGAGAGTCATAAGAAGTCAATGAACATAGGAAGCTAGTTAAATAATGTGGGTCATAGGTAAATAGAGTGTAGCCGGGCACGGTGGCTCAAGCCTGTAATCCCAGCACTTTGGGAGGCTGAGACAGGAGAATCGCGAGTTCAAAGCCAGTCTCAGCAATGGTGAGGCACTAAGCAACTCAGTGAGACCCTGTCTCTACATAAAACACAAAATAGGGCTGGGGATACAGCTCAGTGGTTGAGAGCCCCTGAGTTCAATCTCCAGTACCAAAAAAAATAAGTAAATAGAGTGTAACAAATGGTACCAAGGAAATTCAGAGACATCACATCAATATGAAAAAACTCTACAGACAACAATAAAACATGCCTCCTGTACCTGATATATTGTCTTTAAACAACCTGACTGTGTAAACAGGCTACCTGTGACTGACTTTATCTGTGACTGGCTATAGATGAGGCATGGATTTTAGAGATAATTTTTGATGAATTAATATCCCAATACTTCTTCCACAAAGACAGACAAGTTTTCACATAGATTGGTAAGCCACCTCTAAACTTTATATAGATATCAGCCTGTATCTGAACAGCAGCCATGTGAAAAAAATGCTTGAATACAAATGAAGGTCTAAATCTCTTGTATCAGAACAAACATTAAAGCTTTGGTTTAAAAGTTTTGCTATAAACTGAAGAAATTATTAGGGTATTTGGAAGATAGAAAAAATTATCCAGGAAGCCCCATGTTTCACTTGGCTTTTAGTCACTGTGACCAAATGACCTGACAGGAGCAACTTAGAGGAGATGTTTATTCTGGTTCATGGTTTCAGAGGCTTATTCTATAATAAGCCTGAGATGAGCAGGATACTATGGAGTAAGGCCATGACAGAGGAAAGCAGCTGAGGATGTGGCAACCAGGAAACAGAGAAAGGAAACCATACTCAAAAGGGACAAAATGCAAACCCCAAAGTCATAACCCCAGTGTCCTGCTTCCACCAGTCACACCCAACTTGCCTGTAGATATAACCTGGTTAATCAATTGGTGGACTATTCCTCTGATTAGGTTCCATTTCTGACAATTATTTTATCTCTGAAAATTCTTGCATTTTCTCACACATCAACTTTGGGGGCACCTCATATGGAAATCATAACACCATAACTCTCTGGAAACTTCCAAGGAGTTCTGTGATTGAACAATGATAAATATGGAACTTTGATCAGTTGGAAAGTGTAGATCGTTGGACAAATTCCGGAAGGGAAAATTACTAGTTTCTCTCCCTTCACCTCACATCTTTTGACTATGACTCCCTCCATCTTGTTTTCTAATTCCTGATTTAAATTTGAGGAGGAAAACCCGATTTTTTTATACTATGCAAAATAATATTTTAGTTAACTGTTCTACTTCATCTTCATAATATTGTTTACATGTTATGGCACATTTTAACAGAAACAAATAAATAATAAAGGATTAAACAAAGCAGGGCAGAGAATATGGAGAAGATGCTAAGGATGTTATTAAGTGAGAACCAGGGCTGCAGAAAGTATTGATAAGGGTCTAATTGCTGAAAGATATTTTTAAAATATCACCTTAATCTAGAGGGTGATTCATATCTGTTGATTCTTCTGTGTCAGGAAACACATGTAAAATTTCAATTAATGGAAAATAGCACTTCTCTTAAGCCCATAGACTATGGAAGTAATGGTCTTTTGGGGTCTCAACTTTTTTAATGTATCACTTAAAGTTTGCAGTTTTTGTGGATTGTGAATAGACATAAAAACAGATTGGTTTCAATATTTAAATACTGCAAAAATAGCAAAGTTTTCTTGAGGATCATCCTGAAGGAGCTTGAGGAACTATGTTCATGCTTTCCCCAAATGACATTTTAAATGCTACATTTTTTACATATATTACCTCTGCCACACCATCTTCCAAGTAAATGAAAGTGAAAAGTTCCTTCAATCTCTTATCTAATTTTTTTGCTGTTACAATTATGGGTTTACAAGATCAGTTTCTGAAAGGAAAACCAACATTTCAAAGAATGTATACCACTTCACATATTTCATTTGAAATATTTCTTTTTAATAAGTAATTATTGCTACATTCATCTCAGTACATGGTTTCCATATGGACTGATGGATGGACTATTTATCATGAAATTCTATTTTTACATTTACTAGATGCACAAACATTTGGTTTGAATCCTGCAGGAGATGGTATATTCTGTGTCTACTCCTGAGTATGATGGGAAATGAAAGCATCTTCAGATAGAAATGCAAGAGGAGTAAGCCAAGAAAACAAAAAACAAAACCTCTAATTGCTTGGGACAAAAGTTTTGCAAATACTGGAGCAAGTGAAAAACCATGCAAATTTGTGTCTTGGCACATCACACTGATGGAAAATTTCCAAGCCCTGGGGAAAAACAAGCAGTAATTCTATAGGTGCATGATCAATGAGGGAAGACTTTTTAAAGTTCAGGTGGAAATCCAGAAGGAAACTTTTGCTTCTTTCTTTTTCTTTTGGAGAAATGAGGCCATACTCAGAACAGCTCTTGAGGACATTCTCTACCCTGACTGGCAGAGAAGGTCTTCCTCTCTGTCTCTCTTAGGTGTAGAGAAAAGACTGGATATAGATATTACAGTTTGGAGCTCACTGAGTGAAATTCTGTCCATAGAAAATAGGAGATGGCCATCACTAGAAATTTCCAGGAAAAGACCCATGGTGAGATTTATAGTTTAACTTTCTGGATTTTCATGGATGATTATAAACTGTGATGCAATGCTTAAAATTGTGGGTGTTTTGGTGCTGAGTTCAGTGCACAGGATGCCTCTGCCAGCAGCTGTGTACTTGGTATAACTGCATGACCTTTACAAATGCTGACTTCTCCTGTTTAATGAGGATTATAACATTAGCAAGGTCAAGGCATGTGGAATTAAATAAAATAAAATATATGAAAAACAGAGTACATAGTTGATGCAGAATAAGTGTCCAATGAACAGCAGGTCTTAGAGCGCATCTTTTTTGGAGGGACTGGCTTGGTGCATTGATACCATTAAATCTAATGAAATAAGACCTATTTTTAACATTTTATGTCTGAGGTACATCTAAACACATAGAAACACATCAAACGCATTTGTGTGTGTGTATGTGTAATGAGGGGAGAATTTATAATTCATTGACTACTTCAAATGATGAACATGGAACATCATTCCAAATATGTCGATCTTGGATCATACTTCTTAATTAATGTTTTCATTATCTATTTTTAATAGACACGTGATGATTTTACTTTTTTTTTTTTTTGATACTGGGGATTGAACTCAGGGGCACTCGACCACTGAGCCACTTTCCCAGCCCTATTTGTGTTTTATTTAGAGACAGGGTCTCACTGAGTTGCTTAGTGCCTTGCTATTGTTGAACTTTGAACTTGCAAATCTGAACTGGCTTTGAACTTGCAAATCTCCTGCCTCAGCCTCCCAAAGTGCTGCGATTACAGGTGTGCACTACCATGCCCAGTTTAAGTTTATATTTCTAAAAAGCTGTTAGAGATGATTTTTAATTTTCCAAGTCAAAGAAAAGATAAATGTTTGAGGTGACAGAAAATGCCAATTACCTTGATCTGATCAAACTGTTCCCATTATTATGTAAAATAAGCCAGGCAAGGTGGCGCACGCCTGTAATCCCAGCACTTTGGGAGGCTGAGACAAGAGAATCATGAGTTCAAAGCCAGCCTCAGCAATTCAGCAAGACCCTGTCTCTAAATAAAACACAAAATAGGGCTGAGGTTGCAGCTCAGTGGTTGACTCCCCTGACTTCAATCCCCAGTACCAAATAGAAAAAAGAAAAAAGAAATACACACTTAATAGGTTTCCACCCTGGTCACCCTGCTGTGCTGTTCTTCCTATCCACTGCTACCACTCTTCCAGTTAACCAGCACCTATTTTCAGTCTACTCCACCTTTTCCAGTCTCAAGGAAACACAGTTTTACACTCTGCTTTGAGACCTACTATTTCCTCTTTTAGTTTCCACATATAAGTAACAAGTGGCATCTGTCTTTCTGTGCCTGACTTCTTTCAAGTGCATATTATTGTGCTAAGCTCTTGGAGAGTATGTTTTTCTAAGAGTATGCTCATTTATCATTTGCTTGCTAAAGTTTATACCACTCTGATGTTTTAGATTAAAGGGGTCTTTTCAGATGCTGTAGAAAGAATACTGACATGTTAACAGGTTAAAAATAAGTCTTGCAGGACCAGTCACAGATTCAGTGATAAAGAATGTAACATTCACTATTTCCACAGCAACACACTACTAAAAAGCACAAGGAAAAACATTAAGCCTATAAAAGAGTGACTAAGCCACAGAATGGAGCCTTTAGATTTTAACTCTGTCGTCTGATTTGTCCCCATGTGCACTTATGTCATAAGTAGCACTGGGGTTTTTGCCTCAGAATAGTTGAGAAAAATGTAAGTAGCTAAGCTCTATACTGCTTTAGTACTTGCTGTTTTGATTTTGTCACTACCTTAAAATGAGCCAGACCATTTAGACAATAGAAAATCTACTGGAAATAGATTTTTTCTCAAATTTCGCAGGCATATCATGTGTGAATAATATGTCTATATCTATATATATGTGCAGATATCTTTCTGAAATATATGATATATAAGATTAGACACTTAAGGAAAGCATTAGAGCAACACTGACATTCAAAAAAGTATCTAAAAACTGAAAGAATTTATTGCTGAATAATTAGCCTGAATGAAAAATATAGTTGATTTAAATAAATTACAGGGAAGGTAATACAAATGAGATTATATTGTTTTTATTTGCAATAGCAATATTTAGAAACAATGTATGAAAATGTGACTGATATGCGGGTATTATGTGCACAAAAATGCATCTGAAATTTACTGCTTGAGATATGATTACAAAACCCTATTTATGATGGCAGCCTTACTTCTAATCCCTCTCTTAGGTTTGAATGTATGGATATGTTTGAAAGTTAATACAGTAATTATATTTCTTTCACAATGGTGCTAAAATTATTTATGCTGATTTATTTAATAGAAGAAAACAGAAGGCAGTGTGTATAGTTGTGCAAAGGGAAGCAAACTTCTCAAGGTCACTGCCCCAGGGCATGGTCCAGTGCCCAGGGCTCATGCTGTGAGGGGGCCTGAGCAATCTCAGGGGCTGCTGCAGCAGTAGGAGGATATGGTTATTGAGAAAGGGAAGATCATAGAATATTCTAGGACAAATGCAGACACATTAAACTTCTACCTGTAGGAAAAAGTGAATTTAAAACTGGTATCAGTAAATGCATAAAGGGTGGGGCAGGCAGGGCCTAAGGTAGGGTCATTAGGAGAGAGCTTACAATAGGTTAGGATTTTAATTTAAGATTGCTTGTTTTGGGAATGTGTTGGTTCCACCTTTGCAAATGAATTTTCCTCAAACCTCACATCCTCTTTCTGAACTGCTCAGTTGATGGAGAGTTTTGAGCTTCTTGTGAATTATATTCAATTATAAATATTCTCATAATAGTAACCAGATATTTATTGCAAATTAAAGTCTTATTTAAAAATTTGCTCTTCTGGATGTTAAAACTATATTTAAAATAATAACATAAACGGTGGGGTTATTAGTAATGATTTTCTGTTTCTCACATAACATATTTGAAAATGTTTCACTATTTGTTACAGCATTAATTATTGTTTTATTCATTACATCATGTGATATTAATTTAATGGTCTGACGTACATAGATATCTTTCTCATCAACTATCTTAAATATGTTTCTGTTTCATGTGATAATATAGCATTTTCCATTATAAAATATCTCTATGTCATTTCAATTTCATAACACATTTTTAGAGTCTGTGCAATTAATAAAAAATACAAACATGTTTATGAATCTGGAAATATCTACCAATATATTTTATAAAAGATGGCATGAACAAAGTTGTTTTGTTGTAACTGTAGTAGAGCTAGAACTTTAAAAAATA
>PVHX01029279.1:0-17134 GCA_004024805.1 Geosciurus inauris | reverse complement strand
TTCTGACTGGTGTGAGATGAAATCTTAAAGTGGTCTTGATTTGCATTTCTCTAATGGCTAGAGGTGTTTCATGTATTTGTTGATTGAATGTATATCTTCTTCTGAGAAGTGTCTGTTCATCTCCTTAGCCCACTTATTGATAGGTTTGTTTGGTTTTTTTGGTGTTACGTTTTTTGAGTTCTTTATATATCCTGGAGATTAGTACTCTATTTGATGTGTGTTTGGCAAAAATTTGCTCCCAGAATGTATGCTATCAGCTCACCTCATTGTTTCTTTTTACTGATAAAAAGCTTTGTAGTTTGAATCCATCCCATTTAATGGTTCTTTTTTTTATTGATTCTTGATTTTATTTTTTGTACTTGATTTTATTTTTTGCGCTTTAGGAGTCCTGTTAAGGAAGTCGAGGCCTAATTCAACATGATGAAGATGTGGGGCTAGTTTTTCCTCAGTTAGGCGCAGGGTCTCTGGTATAATTCCTATGTCTTTGATCTACTTTGAGTTGAGTTTTGCACATGGTAAAAGACAGGGGTTTAGTTTCATTTTGCTATATATAAATTTCCAGTTTTCCTAGCACCATTTTTCACCAATGTATGTTTTTGGCACCTTTGTCTAGTATGAGATAACTGTATTTATATGGGTTTGTCTCTGTGTCACCTATTCTATACCATTGGTCTACATGTCTATTTTGGTGCTAATACCATGCCAGTTTTGTTATTATAGCTTTGTAGTATAGCTTAAGGTCTGATATCATGTTGCTCCCTGTTTCACTCCTCTTGCTAAGGATTGTTTTGCCTATTCTGGATCTCTTAATTTTCCAAATGAATTTCATGATTGCCTATTTCTACAAGGAATGATGTTGGGATTTGAATTAGAATTGCACTGAATCTGTATAGCACTTTAGATAGTATGGCCATTTTGTCAATATTGATTCTGCCTATCCAAGAGCATGGGAGGTCTTTCCATATTCTTAGGTCTTCTTCAATTTCTTTCTTTAGTTTTCTTTAGTTTTCATTGTAGAGATATTTCATGTCTGTTTTTAGATTGATTCACAAGTATTTTATTTTTTGAGGCTATTGTAAATGGGGTAGTTTTCCTAATTTCTTTTTCAGAGGATTCATCACTGATGTATAGAAATGCATTTAATTTATGGTCATTGATTTTATTTCCTGCTACTTTGCTGAATTCATTTATTCTAGAATTTTTCTGGTGGAATTTTTTGGATCCTCTAAGTAAAGAATCAGGTCATCAGCAAATAATAATTTTATATATATATATTTATATATATAAATATATATATATTTTAGTTGTTAATGGACCTTTATTTTATTCATTTATTCATACACAGTGCTGAGAATCAAACCCAGTGCCTCACACATGCTAAGCAAGTGCTCTACCACTGAGCCACAATCCCAGCCTGGCAAATAATAATTTAAGTTCTTTTCCTATTCATATTCCTTTAATTTCTTTCATTTGTCTAATTGCTCTGGCTAGAGTTTCAAGGATATGTTGAATAGAAGTGGTGAATGAAGGCATCCCTAATTGTTTTTGTTATTAGAGGGAATGCTTCCATTATTTTTTCCATTTAGGCTGATGTTGGCCTTCAGTTTTGCATAGATAGCTTTTACACTGTTGAGGTATGTTATTACTATCCCTGATTTTTCTATTGTTTTGAACATGAAGAGGTGCTCTATTTTGTAAACTGCTTTCTCAGCATCTATTGAGATTATCGTATGATTCTTGTCTTTTTTTTTAATTTTTTTTTTTTTAGTTGTAGATGGACACAATGTCTTTATTTTATTGCTTTGTATGTGGTGCCGAGGATCGAACCCAGGGCCTCATACATGCGAGGCAAGCGCTCTACCCAGCTCCTGATTCTTGTCTTTAAGTCTGTTGATGTGAAGGATTACGTTTATTGATTTCTGTAAGTTGAACCAACATTGCATACCTGGAATGTAATCCACTTGATTGTTTTTGTATATAATTTGCCAGAATTTCATTGAGAATTTTTGTGTCTGTGTTCATCAAGGATATTGGTCAGAAGTTTTCTTTCTTTGATGTGCCTTTGTCTGGTTTTGGAATCAGGGTGACACTAGCCTCATAGAATGAATGTGGAGGGGTTCTCTCCATTTCTATTTTATGGAATAATTTGAGGAGTACTGGTGTTAGTTCTTCTTTGTATGTCTTGTAGAACTCAGCTGAGAATCTGTCTTGTCCCAGGCTTTTCTTGGTTGGTTAGCTTTTGATAGCTTCTTCTATTTCCTTGATTGAAATTGATCTTTTTGAGTATGTCCTCCTGAGCCAGTTTGGGCAGATCATATGCCTCTAGAAATTTGTTGGTACCTTTGGGATTTTCTGTTTTACTGGAGTATAGATTTTCAAAATAGTTTCTAATTGTCTTCTGTGTTTCAATAGTGTCTGTTATGATTTCCTTTATCATCTCAGATTTTAGAAATTTGAGTTTTCTCTCTCCTTCTTTTTGCTAGGGTGGCATAACGGTTTATCAATTTTACTTATTTTTGTTTTCTCAAATTTTTTGAGTTGTTTCATTTGCTTCAATTTCATTGATTTCAATTATTTCCTATCTTCTACCTCTTTTGGTGTTGATTTTTTCTTCTTTTTCTACAGCTTTGAGATGTAATGTCAGGTTGTTTATTTGTTAACTTTTTCTTTGTTTAATGAATGAGCTCAATGCAATAAACTTTCCTCTTAACACAGCCTTCATAGTGTCCCAGAGATTTTGATATGTTGTATCAGAGTCCTCATTTACATCTAAGATTGTTTTTATCTCCTCCCTGATGTCTTATGTTATCCAAGTATCATTCAATAGCATTTTATTTAGTCTCCAGGTGATGGAGTAGCTTCTATTTTTTATTTTATCATTAATTTCTAATTTCTTTCCATTAAATCTGATAGAATGCAGGGTAATATCTCTATTTTTTTTTTTGGATTTGCTAAGACTTGCTTTGTGGCATAACATATGGTCTATTTTAAAGAAAGATCCTTTTGCTGCTGAGAAAAAAAAGTGTATTCACTTGTTGACGGATGTAATATTCTGTATATGTCTGTTAATTCTAAATTATTGAATGTATTATTGAGTTCTATGGTTTCTTTGTTTAGTTTTTTTTGGAAGATCTGTCCAGTGGTGAGAAAGTAGTGTTAAAATCACCCAGTGTTACTGTGCTGTGGTCTATTTGGTTCTTGAAATTGAGAAGGTTTTGTTTGATATATGTGCATGCTCCATAGTTCTGGGCATAGATATTTATGATTGTTATGTCTTGTTGATGTATGGTTCCCTTAAGTAGTGTGAAATGACCTTCTTTATCCCTTCTGACTGTCTTTGTTTTGAAGTCCACTTTGTCTAATATGAGGATGGAAACCCCTGCTTGTTTATGCAGTCCATTTGAGAAGTATATTTTTTCCCATTCTTTCACTCTCAGTCTCTGGATGTCTTTTTCTATGGGATGAGTCACTTGAAGGCAGAATATTTTGGGGTCTTTTTTATTTTTATTTTTATTTTCTGGTACCAGGGATTGAACTCAGGAGTACTCGACCACTGATCCACATCCCCAACCCTATTTTGTGTTTTATTTAGAGACAGGGTCTCACTGAGTTGCTTAGTGCCTTGCCCTTGCTGAGACTGGTTTGAACTTGTGATTCTCCTGTGTCAGCTTCCCGAAGTGCTCGGATTACAGGTATGCACCACCACACCCAACTAGTGTATATCTTTCGATTGATAAGTTTAGGCCATTAATATTCAAGGTTATTATTGAAATATTGTTTGTAATCCCATTAATTTTGGTTGATTTTTGGTTTTTTAACTTGACTTGGATTCTCCTTTCTTTGGCTTTTCCTTTTGTGTAGTTCCTCCCTTTACCAATTTTCTTTTTTTTTTTTTTTCTTTTTTCTTTTCTTTTCTTTTTTTTAGTACCAGGGATTGAACTCAGGAGTATTCAACCACTGAGCCACATCCCCAGCCCTATTTTGTGTTTTATGTAAAGACAGGGTCTCACTGAGTTGCTTAGCACCTCACCATTGCTGAGACTGGCTTTGAACTCGTAATTCTCCTGTCCCAGCCTCCCTAAGTGCTGGGATTACAGACGTGAGCCACTGTGCTCGGCTACCAATTTTCATTGTTGTTTTTCATTTCCTCCTCATGAAATATTTTGCTGAGAATATTCTCTAGTGCAGGCTTTCTCATTATAAATTCTTTTAACTTTTGTTTATCATGGAAGGTTTTTATTTCATCATCAAATCTGAAGATTAATTTTTTTAAGTACAATGATTTTTTCTAAATTTTATTTATTTATGTATTTATATGTGGTGCTGAGATTTGAACCCAGTGCTGAAGCTTACTTTTTCCTGGATATAAGATTCTTGGTTAGCATCCATTTTCTTTCAGAGCTTGGTATATGTTGTTCAAGGATCTCCTGGTTTTGAGGGTCTGGGTTGAGAAATCTGCTGAAATCCAAATGTTTTCCCTCTGTATGTAATCTGAACCTTCTCTCTTGTAGCTTTTAAAATTCTATCCTTATTGTGTATGTTAGACATTTTCATTATAGTGTGCCTTGGTGTGGATCTGTTGTAGTTTTGTACATTTGGTGTCCTGTAAGCTTCTTGTATTTGATTTTCTAATTCATGCTTCATGTTTGGGATATTTTCTGATATTATTTCATTGAAGAGATTGTGCATTCCTTTGGTTTGTATCTCTGTGCCTTCCTTTATCCTGATAATTCTTATGTTTGGTCTTTTGATATTATCCCATAATTCTTGGATATTCTGTTCATGTTTGTTTTGTTTTGTTTTTCTACTATCTTCATTGTGAGGTCAACTTTATTTTCAAGATTATATATTTTGTCTTCATTGTCTGAGGTTCTATCTTCCAAATTATCTAGTCTGTTGGTGATGCTTTCTACTGAATTTTATATTTGGTTTATTGTTTCCTTCATTTCAAAGATTTCTGCTTGCTTTTTTTCAGAGTCTCTATCTCCTTCTTGAAGTAATCTTTTGCTCCCTGTATTTGCTCTCCTTTCTGTTAGAGTGATTAATGGTTGCCTGTATTTGCTCTCTAATTTTTTTGTTGGGGTGATCAATTGTTGCCTGTATTTGCTCTCTAATCCCTGTTGGATTGATCAATTATTGCCTGTAATTGCTCTCTTTTATTATTCTGTGCTTCACAGATCATTTACATTCTGAACTCCTTTTCTGATATTTCATCTTCTGTGCTGTCAATGGATTTTATTATTGTAGAGTCTTGGTTTATTTGGGGCATTTTCCTCTCTTGATTGTTCATGTTGTTCATGTGTCTTCCTCCTTAGCAGTGCCAATCTGAAGTATTACAGTTTCTACCCTATAATCTTTTAGTGTCCCTCTAAGTTAGCAATACCTCATCTGTGGTATAACTGGGGTTGCAGGGACCTTAGGGATGATCTTCCTGGTCCTGGCTGTTTTCTCTAGACAGAAGTAGGCAGGGACAGCCAGCAGTTGGTAGGTGGGAGGGCTGCATCAAGGTCAGTCTCCTCCTCCGCATGTTGGGCCCGGGTCAGTCTGCTCTGCCTCCTCTGCGTGTTGGGCTGGAGTCGGTCTCCTGGCTTCCTTTTTTATTTAGCATTTTTGCATAAAAATATATATATTGTTACATGCACATACACATAATGTTAGACAGTTTATCTTTATGCAAAAGATTCATGGCTATATGCAATCTTCTATGACTTATAATTTTCATTTAACATTATGTTGCTAAGATTCATCCATTTTGTATGTCTTTGGGCTTATTATTATAAAAGAAATGTTTTATTAAATTACATAACATATATATATATATATATATATATATATATATATATATAAGACATATACAAAATGTGTGAAAATCATAGGTATATTTGATAATTTGTCATAAAGTAAACACACCTATGTAACTAGTACTGACATTAAAAATAGATTTATTTTTATGAATCTTATATTGTGTTGGTGCTTTCTACCACTGTGAGAAAACACTTGAGATAATCAATTTATAAATACAAAGGTTTTGGTTGGGGATATAGCTCAGTTTGCCAATATGAGCTTGCCTCACATGTACAAGGCCCTGGGTTAAATCTCCAGAACCACCAAAAAAAGAGAAAGGTTTATTTCAGATCATGGTTTTGGAGGTTTCAATACATGGTTTCTTGGCTGATTGCTTTTGGGTCTGTGAGTAGACAGTACATTATGGCAGGATCACATGGTGTAGTGAGCTGTCACCTAATGCTAACCAGGAAGCAAAGAGATGGAGAGGAGGGAAATGGGGTCTCGACATCTCCTGCAAGGGCATAACCCAAATATTCTAACTTCCTTTGACTAGGCCCCACCTCCTGATGGTTCTACCATTTCCCAATAACTCCATGGAATGGGCACCAAATCTTTATCACATGGCCTTTGGGGGACATTTGAGATTCAAATTATAGCAAATTTTTTTGTTATTTTTATATACTTTATTTTAGGGCAGATTTTGTTCACAATAAAATATAGCAGAAGCTTATGGTGATCTACCCCTTAGCCTACAGATGTATAGACTGCCCATTATTATCATCACACACCAGAAGACTACATTTGTAAAAATAGATGAATCTACATTAATATGTTATCATCCAAACTGCACATTTTTCACTAGGATTTGCTCTTAATTTTGGGTTTGAACAGATTTATAATTATATATGTCTACCATAATAGTTTAAGACAAAGTAATTTTGCTGCTCTAAAAGTTATTTTTGTTCCTCTAATTCATCCTTTCCTCCCCTGTAATCCCTGGAAGTCACTGATTATAAACATTGTTTTGCCTTTTCTAGAATGCCATATATGGCTGGGGATATAGCTTAGTTGGCAGAGTGCTTGCCTCGAATGCACAAGGCCCTGGGTTCAATCCCCAGTACCCCCCCCAAAAAAAATGTTACAGCCAGAATGCCATATAGTTGTCATCATACAGTATGTACCTTTTTCAGACTGGCTGCTTTCACTTGATATCATGAATTTAAATTTCTTACATGTTTTTCATGGCTTGTTTCCTCATTGTTCTTCAGTGCTAGTAATATTCTATTTCCAGGGCTGGGGTTGTAGCTCAGTGGTAGAGCACTTGCCTAGCATGTGTGAGGCACTGTGTTCGATTCTCAGCACCACATATAAATAAGTAAAATAAAGGTCCATTGACAAGTAAAAAAATACTTTAAAAATTATATTTCCACATGCACAGTAGTTTATCCATTGACATAATAAAAGACATCTTGGTTGCTTTTAAGTGCTGGAAACTATGACTAAAACTTCTATGAATATCCATGTGCAGTTTTCTGTGGATATAAGTTTAGGTAAATTGCAAGGAACATGATTGCTGGATCATATGTTATGAGTGTGTCTTTGTTTTTAAGAGAACATCCACTATTTTCCAAAGTAGTTGTACCATTCATTTTGTACTCCCACAAGCAATGAATAACTGTTTCTGTTGCTCCTCATCCTCACCAGTAATTGGTATTGGATTTGGTCATTCTAATAAGCGTGTGGTGATGACTCAAGGTTATTATTTGCATCTATAACACTTGATCTGGAGCATCTTTTCATATGCTTATTTGATATCTTTATTCTTTGGTGTGGTGTCTGTTAAGATCTTTGGCAAAGTTTTAAGTTGAGTTGTGTTTTATGGTAAATTTTTTTGTGGTGCTGAGGATTGAATCCAGGGCCCTGTGCATGTGAGGCAAGCACTCTGCCGACTGAGCTATATCCTCAGCCCCTACTGTTATATTTTAAGAGTTGTTTTTATATTTTGTGTAAATAATAGTCCTTTATAGGATGTCTATTGCATATATTTCTCCAAGTCTGTGGATTCTTTTTTGGTCCCTTAATAGAATTTTTTAAAATGATGCCCTGAATATCAATTCTTTCGTACATGGATTGTGCCTTTGGTGATATATATAAAAAGTTATCACCAACTCTGAGGTGTTCTTGACTTTCTCTTATTATCTAGCAGTTTTTCACTTTTGTGTTTTACATTTTGGTTTCTGATCCATTTTAAGTTAATTTTTGTGAAGGGTATAGGATCTGTGTCTAGATTTTTTATGTGGATGCACATTTTATTGAAAAGACAATCTTCTCCATTGTATTGACCTTGCTCCTTTGACACAGGTCAGTTGATGATACTTATTTGGGTGTATTTCTAGGGTCTCCATTCTGTTCCATTAATCTAGTAGTCTATTCTTTTTCACAAATACCACACAGTATTGATTACTATAGTTTATAGTAAGTCTTAGACTTGTGTAGTGTCAGTCTACCAGCTTTGTTGTTCTCCTTCAATATGGTTTTCATGTTATTCTATATATGTTCAAGTTTTTAAAAATAATTTCTATATTTGTTATGTGTTGAAGTACCTTTTTACTTATATACTTATCTTGCAAACAGTTGTATTGTTAAATTTATTATTTAAAATAGTTTGTATTTGTATGTACATAAATATTATTTACAATTAAATTTCTTCCCTTCCAATCATTATGCCTGGTTTTACTTTCTTTTGTGTCAATATTCTTTTCTTGTCTAGAATATCTAACACAATATTAAATAGAAGAGGTAATAGTAGGTATTCATATTCCATTCTCATTCTCAAGAACAAAAACAAAACATTTCAGTATTGTGCTCACTTTAGGTTTTTGTATATATCTTTGATCATATTGAAGAAGCTCTGTTTTATTTCTAGTTTGCTATTTTTTAATCTTGAAGTGTTGGTGAATTTACCAAATTATATTTTTCCTATTGAGATGATCGTATGATTTTTCTCCTTTGGTAAATGAGGCAAATTACACTGATCCTTTTAAATATAGAACCAACCATGAATTATTAGTTTTGGAAAAGACAATCTATTTTCTGCAGTCTTTTGACTACCCACTCAGTCAATACAAATTGGTCTTGACAGTAGAATTAATCTGACATTACTTTCTCCTATGTTCATATATTAACACAGAACCTGTGTAACTCCATATCATGTACAACCATAAAATTGGGCAATTATACTCCAGGTTTGTATAATATGTCAAAATAAATTCTACTGTTATATATAACTAAAAGAATAAATAAAAAATTTAAAAAATGATCTGGGTACGGTGGCGCACGCCTGTAATCCTAGCATTTTGGGAAGCTGAGACTGGAGAATCACAAGTTCATAAGCCAGCCTCAGCAAAGGCAAGATGCTAAGCAACTCAGTGAGACCCTGTCTCTAAATAAAACACAAAATAGGGATAGATATATGGCTCAGTGGTCGAGCATCCCTGAGTTCAGTCCCTGGTACCAAAGGAAAAAAAAAAAAAAAACTGGATCTTGAGCAGGGAATATTTCCTTACTTAGAGATAAAGTGACCACATGGCCTGTGTCAAGTTTATTGCCTGGTACAGCAATATATTTCCCTCTTTCAGACTCAATGAATGTTCCTTTGTTTTGCTAATTATATGTATCAATAATCTTCAGGCATGCCTCCAGCTTTTAATATGGTACTTCAGACTCTTGGGTTGTGAGAGTTCTTCCTCTGGGGCAAAAGAAGTATATACTTAACCAGCTATCCTGTATAGGCTGGAGAGGACTTACTAGTCATGGGTGAAACAAACACATTGAAGCTGATTTTTTTTCTTCTGTATACAGGCTAATTTATATTTTATCCAGTGCTTGACTACATTATATTTTCCTTGTTGATTTCAAAACACAGATACAGTGGGCATAAATGACTGAAGTCCTCCCCTGGAACTAGTAACTTGTAGACAGTGCTCTGCTTAACATTTAGAATAACCAAACTTGCTCATGAAGAATTACACTTTCATATATTTCTGAATTTGGTTTGATAGTATTTTGTTTCACAACTTTGCTTCTGTTTTTTCAACAGTACCACTGTCCTGGATTCTTTTTCTTATAATATACTCATTAAACTTTGTAATTAATACTAAGCAGAACTTGAAGTGATTGAGGACTCTTTTTTATATTATCTGGTAGAATATGAGCAAAATTGGTATTATTCATTCCATAAACATTTTGTAGAAATTTTCAAAGATATAATCTGGGTCTATGGTTTACTTCATGGGAATGTTTGTAATTATATATATAATTTATAAATTTTCTCAATTCTCTTAGTTATATACAAATTTTAAACTACAAGATATTATTATTTTACAAAGTCCTTTTTCATTTCAAATTTACTGAATATTTATAATTATTTTGGCTCTTCATTACTTGCGGCATCTCAGCTTTCATTGATAATCTTTATATTCTGTGAAATGCATCCTTTAATATTTCAATACATGTGAGACTTATGGTGAAAAATTCTGTTTTGTTTACCTAAAAATGTCTTATATCTTTTTAAAATATTTTCTAGTTGTCGACGAACATAATACCTTTATTTTATTTATTCATTTATTTATTTATTTATTATTATTTATTTATTTTTTAGTTGTAGGTGGACACAATGTCTTTATTTTATTTTTATGTGGTGCTGAGGATCGAACTCGGTGCCTCCCGCGTGCTAGGCGAGCATGCTACCACTGCACCATAAACCCAGCCCCTATTTTATTTATTTTTATGTGGTGCTGAGTTTCAAACCCAATGCCTCAAACATGCTAGGCAAGCACTCTACCACTGAACTAAAACCCCAGCCCTTCTTTATTTCATATTAATATATAAGGGACTTCTTGGGCTCTATCTCCTTTTTTTTTCTAATTAGTAACCAGTAATACTATTATCGTTCCTCTGATCATAATATCTATATTTTGGCTGTTCTGGTTTTGTTGTTTGCTGTATTAGAGATTGTACTTAGGGCACTGTACCACTGAGCTAAATCCTCATCATTTTAAAAATTTTTAATTTTGAGATGAGGTCTTGCTAAGTTGCTGATGCTGGCCTCAAACTTGTGTTTTTTCTGTCTCAACCTTTCAAATAGCTGGGATTACATGCACAAGCCACCTAGCCCAACCATATTTTGGCTGTTTTTTATGATTTTATTTCACATCTTTTCTCCCTTAAACAGGATGCTTTTGACTCTTTTATATTTAATGTCTCATAGTAAACTCTACAATGTATTTCTATTATAAATTTCAAAAGTAATCAAGAACTGTGATCTCTGCATGACACGTATTATGAAGTGCATGATCCTTTGAAAAGAATACACAACTATAGGAAGCTATGTGTAATTTATACAAAAGTAGAGTAAATGTGTAATTATTATTATTATTATTATTATTATTATTATTATTATTATTGGTATCAGGGAGTGAACCCACAGGAGCTTAACCACTGGGTCGCATCCCCAGCCTTTTTAAATTTTGTTTTAGTTTGAGATTGGGTCTAACTACATCCTTAGGACTTCTCTAAGATGCTGAGATTGGCTTTGAACTTGTGATCCTTCTGTCTCAGCCAGCTGTTCCTCTGGGATTACAGGCGTGTGTCACCACCCCTGCCTGTAATTATTTTGTATTGTATGATATCTCCTGGATAAAATAATATTAGGATAAATGACCATGATAATGATAATAGGAAATTAACTTCTTTTTTTTTTTGTACCAGGGATTGAACTCAGAGGTACTCGACCACCAAGCCATATACCCAGCCCTATTTTTTTGTTTTTATTTAGAGACAGGGTCCCACTGAGTTGCTTAGCACCTCACCCTTGCTAAGGCTGGCTTTGAACTCGCGATTCTTCAGTCTCAGCCTCCCAAAATGCTGGAATTACAGGTGTGTGCCACCACACCGGCTACAAAATTTACTTCTTTTTACTTTTTTTTCCCTTTAAGTTGTTCTTTTTTAATTTTTTCTCTTTAGTTATACATGACAGTAGAGTCTACTTTGACATAGTTGTACAAATATGGAGTATATCTTATTCTAATTGGGATCCCAGTCCTTGGTTGTACACAATGTTGATATTCACTGTGGTATATTCATATATGTAAATAAGAAAGTTATGTCACATTCATCTCACTGTCTTTCCTATTCCTATACCTCTCCCTTCCCTTAATTCCCCTCTGTCTAATCCACTGAACTTCTGTTCTTCCTCTCCCCGCACCCTTGTTGTGTGTTAGCATGCACACATCAGAGAGTACATTTCACCTTTTGGTTTTGAGGATTGGCTTATTTCACTTAGCATGAGATTACTTTAGATTGAATGACCACACCGAGATGTTAACTATTGTTCTCATAATGAGAGTCCAAGTGATGTTATCTTATTTCAATAATAAATTACGTTTGCTTTTGAAGCAATCCTAAATCATTTTAAAGGTAACTTTGTGGTCTCTTTAAGTCTTGTTTCTCTTGTTTCTGCAGTATAGCTCTTTGGAAAAGTGATACTATGAGATTACTGAGGTAGAGTCATAAAAATGCAGTTTCTGTCTTGTGTACTGGGCTCTCAACTGAAATAGGAGAACAGATATCAGAGGCTGCCACATCATGAGAAAGCCTAAGTGACAGTGAGACTACATGTGGGCACTCCAGTCAACATCTACAGCTGAGTTTATTGTTTCAAACATCTCAGCATAGGCATGAGATAATGAATAAAGGAGCCTACAGATGGTTTCAACCTCCAGCCATCAAGCACTGAAGGTTTTCCAGCTGAGGTCCTAGTTGAAGTAGAGACAAGTCAAATGGTTACCACTGTGCCCTGCTTGAATTACTGAATCACATAATCTTAAACACAATAAGATTCTTATTTCTTGCCACTAAGCTGTGGAGTTGTTTGTACACAATAAAAGTAAGAGGAATAATTGTTCTGGAGGTGTCACTATAACAAGGAAATTAAAATCAATAAAACGTATAATAGTGAAAATGAAAAGAAAAACAGAACTGGCATTTTTCATGAGAAACAACAGCAAATAGAAAATACAAAAGAATACATAATAAATTATTAGTATTTTGTTTAGAGAAAGTGCTGATACAAGGTCACTCTAAAAATCAATAGTATTTCTATATTGCAGTTTTACATACTAACTTTTTCAAGGAGTATGAACAGTTGTGACGCTTTATGAAAAAGAACAAAGTTTATGAAAAAGAAGAAAGTATGGAAATTTGTTGTATCAGATTTCAATATATTAAAATTTGTAGCAATTATAATAGTGTGGCAATGGCACAGAAGTAGATACATAGAAAAATAGAACAGAGTAGAGGCTAGAAAGAGACTTATGCATATATAACCACTTCATTTTGACAGAGAGGGTATTGCAAAATAGTCAGAAATTGATTTTTTCTTTCAATTACTAGTGTTATAATAATGGAGTATCTATTTGGATAAAACAAAACAGAACTTGACCCACATTTCAAATCTTACACAGTAATCAATTGAAGATGGATTGCAGATCTCAAAATAAAAAGCACCACAATGAAAATTTTATAAATTAATATAAATATAATACCTTCATATACTCAGGGTTTGGAAAGAATTTTTAAACAATTCACAAAAAGCAATAATCATAATGGAAAATATTGATATATATTTAACTATCTTGAAATTAAGAACCACTGTTCATAAAATGATGTCATTTAAAAAGTACAATGACCAACTTGAGGCTTGAAGAAGTTATTTGAAGCACATAAAGGAGAAAAGGGCTCTATTTGGAAAAGAGATGAAGAAAGACAAACAAATAAAAAAATCTGCAAATATTCTGAGCCAATATTTTAAAAAAAGAAAATATTCAAACAGAAATGTATGTGTGTATATGAATGGAAAGGTGCACATTGCCTGTACCAATCTTCTAGTACTTTCAGAGTATCAGGCCTCACATTTAGGCTTTTGATTCATTTTGAGTTGATTTTTGTGTTTGGTGAGAGATAGTAGTCAAGTTTCCATCTTCTCCACGTAGATATCCAGTTTTCTAAGCATCACTTATTGACTAAACTATCCATTTTCAAACGCATGTTTCCAGTGTAGTTGGCTAGGGCTGAGGATATAGGGCACTTGCCTAGCATGTGTGAGGTCCTGGGTTCATTCCTAGTAAAAGGAAGGAAGGAAGGAAGGAAGGAAGGAAGGAAGGAAGGAAGGAAGGAGGAAATATAAAGAGATTGAAGGAATATCCACTGGCTAAAGATGTATGGGTACATTTCTGGGATCTCTGTTCTATTCCATTTGGTCTATGTGTCTGTTTATACTGTAATACCATGCTGTTTTCATTATAATGTTTGTGATATTGGTACAGACATAATTTTTATAAGACAACAAAAAGCACAGAAAACAAAACAAAAGTTGGCAAATAGTATTACATCAAACTAAAATATTCTTCACAGGAAAGGAAACCGTAAGCAGAATAAAGAGATAACCTATGAAATGGGATAAAATATCTGCCAATTGATTAATTGACAGTGGGCTAATATCCAAAATATATAAATAACTCAAAAAACTGAATAACAAGCCGGGCGCGGTGGTGCAAGCCTGTAATCCCAGCACTTAGGGAGGCTGAGACAGGAAAATCGCGAGTTCAAAGACAGCCTCAGCAAAGGTGAGGCGCTAAGCAGCTCAGTGAGACACTGTCTCTACATAAAGCACAAAATAGGGCTGGGGATGTGGTTCAGTGGTTGAGTGCCCCTGAGTTCAATCCCCAGTACAAAAAAAAAACAAACCAAAACTGAATAACAATGATGAAATAGTCCAATTAAAATGGGAAAATAACCTGAATAGACATTTATCAAAAGAAGAAATACAAGTGGCCAACAAATATATGAAAAAATGCTCAATATAATTAGCCATCAGGATAATTCACATCAAAATCATAATAACATACTATCTTTTTCCAGTAAGAATGGCTATTATTTTTAAAATGCTGATCAGGATTTGGAAAAAAAAGAACACTTCTTCACTATTTATGGTTATATAAATTAGTACTGTCATTAGAGAGAACAGTATGTTTGGAGGTTCATCAAAACTAAAACTAGATCTAAATTATGATACAGTTGTTATGGTTTGGACCTGGAATGTACCCCATAGGCTCATTTGTTGATGTCTGAGTTCCCAATGCAGCAATGTTTAAAGGTGGGGCTTTTGGGAAGTGATTGGATCCTGAGGGCTCTGAACTCATCATTGGATTAATGACATTATGGTGGTGGAAACTATAAAGGTGGGGTCTAGTTGTAGGATGTAGATGACTGGGGGTATGCCTAGAGGGTATGTTCTATTCCGGGACTTTTCTTCCTCCTTTTCCACTGTGATGAAGTGAGAAGCTTTCCTCCACTTTGTCTTTCTGCCATTATCTTCTGCTTAATTTCAGACCTCAAGCAATGGAAACCTCTGAAATCTTGAGCCAAAATAGATTAAATCTTTCATCCTTTAAGTTGTTTATTTCATGTATTTTGTCACAGTGATAAAAACACAATGAACATAACAGTTATCCTACTTGTGGATATATATGCAAAGAAAATGAAATCAGTATACCAAAGATATATCTGCATATCCATGTTTGTTTCTCCATTATTCACAATAGCTAAAAGATGGAATCAGACTAGGTGCCCATTAATGAATGAATGGATAAAGAGCATGTGGTATTTATACAAAGTGGGGATATTTTTCAACTATAAAGAATGAAATAATGTCATTTGCAGCAAAATGTATGAAACTACTGATCATTATGTTAAGTGAAATAAAACATAAAGAAAGACAAGTACCACATGTTTTCTTTCATATGTGGAAGCTAAAAAAATTCAACTTGGAAGAAGAATGGGGATTACTGGAGACTGAGAAAGTTGTTGGTGGTAGGGTGTGAAAATGATGTTTGAATTTGATCAGTGTATGCTATATACATGTATTGGAATACCACACTGAACTCCATTAATATGCACAACTAATACTTGCTAATAAAAAATTTAAAATATATAAGATTGAAGGAAAAAAGAAAAGGCACACAGTTTTTTAATAATTAGAGAACTATAAAATTAAATCACAAAGAAATACTATTCCACACCGAATAGAGTGCTAAAAGAGAAGCATGAGACTAGAGAGAGAATCCCACACATGATGCTAGTCACACTATATTTCTGGGAACCACACCTTGTAGAAGAGAGAAAAGGAAAAACTGAAACATATTTATGAGAAAGATATAATAGCATCTGAAAAATCGTGAAATTGGAAATTTTTAATTGGAGCCCAGATGTTTCTCACACAAATATAGAAATAAGTTATAATTAGGAATTATTAGTATCAAAGAGACATAAAATGATAGACCTCAGTTTAACCTTAGGAAAAACTTTTCACATATTTAGATCTGATAAAAAATGGAGCGGGGATGCCTCAGGAATTGTGAGTTCAGTGTAACGAGATATTCACAGGTATTAACTTTTTAAAAATATTTTTAGATGTAGATGGACATAAGACCTTTATTTTATTTATTTATTTTTATGTGGTGCTGAGGATCAAACCCAATGCCTCACACATACTAAGTGAGCGCTCTACCACTGAGCCACAGACCCAGCCTGGTATTTAGCTTTTGGATGCCCACTTGATGGTGCTATTATTGGTAGGGTTTTGTGGGAAATTAAATGGTTAGATGGAATGAACTTTTTTTTACATACTTTTTGGTTTATCATGTGTGCATCTGTGTGTGTGTATTTGGGAAAGAGGTCTCAAAACAAGCCTCCATAGGGAAGAAATAATACCCAAGAAATTGTCTTCCACCATAGCCCTATTCCATCTTTTCCTAATGAGAACTGTATTGACTCACTCCTCTTCTGTAATCAGTGATACCTAATAAACGAAAAGTGGGTCAGTGGCCCTTACTCTAAGTATCAGAAGATTTTAGAAATAGTCATTTTTCCCCGAAATATTAGAACTTCTCAGGGATAACTTATGAAATGACATTTTATTCCTCTGCTGGAATTCTATACAGAGCTGTTAAAAATCTTGTCTTGCTTTTCCAAACAAGCGCATTTATTTTCCATAGGTGAGTTGCACCCCCTAGTGGCCTTATCAATGAACACACCATACTTCCAAGATACCTTCTGGCACACAGTCCTAAATTTGCTTTCTTTCTGATGCACATCACCAAACAGCAGGTGACAGAAACAGGGTACGAATTCTTAAGCCCGACTTTCTGGTATTTAGTTTACGCTAGGTCCACTGCAGACAATGACTTTCTGCTGACCCTTGGGATGAACAATAGGAAGGTCTTAAATG
>PVHX01029278.1:0-17142 GCA_004024805.1 Geosciurus inauris | reverse complement strand
CAGCCCTATTTTGTGTTTTATGTAGAGACAGGGTCTCACTGAGTTGCTTAGCAACTTGCCATTGCTGAGGCTGGCTTTGAACTCACGATTCTCCTGTCTCAGCCTCCCTAAGTGCTGGGATTACAGGCTTGAGCCACTGTGCCCAGCTTGGCTGCCATTACTTTTAAAAGAAAATTTTTTATTTGTTTATTTTTATGTCATGCGGGGGATCAAGTCCAGTGCCTCACACGTGCTAGACAGTGCCTCACATGCACTATGCTGCTGAGCTACAGCCCCATCCCTGCCATTACTTTTAAAGTCTTATTCTACTATGCTTTTAACTCTGAACAAAGAAGGAAAGTTTGATAACAGGACAAACTGCTAGACTCTATCCCAGTGGATGTTTTCCTGCATGACCTTATGATCAAACTGTTTTGTCTACAATGATTACTCAAGCCATGTTAATAACAGATAGCCAGAATAAAATTATAACCAAAATCTAACAACCTATATCTAAATAACCACATCCTCATTTTCAAGATTGAATTCAATGTCATCTCTTCTGTGTGCTTTTCCTGAACCACCCCATCAAGTTAATCTATTAAAAAATATTTATTATATTCTACATACCTAGCACTATTCTAGGCCCTTAGAGAAGTATGTCCTAAGTACTAGGACGTACTTTATCATTTACCATGATAAATAAGAAACAGACACAATCTCTACCTTCAAGTAACTTATATTACAGTGGGGCAAGGGAGAAATAGTAAGAAAATACACAAACAAAGAAGGTTGTGGAAAGTGCTACAAAGGAATTATATAGGATTACATAACAAAAGAAGTCAGTAAATGAAGTTATCAACATAAACCTCTGAGGAAATAACATTTACATCAAGATCTGAATAATGAGAAAGAGAAGATGTGCAAAGAAGTAGGGATAGAACATGCCATGTGCAAAAGCTCTGAGGCCAAAGAGAGTTTGGAGTGTCCAAGGAACTGAAAAAAAGCCAGTACACTGTGGTAGGGTCCCAGCTCAATTTATGACACATTGCAGTTGCTCGTAAGTAATTGTTGGGTAAATAATGAGGAAACAGAATAATATGAGATTAGAAAAAAAGGTATATGGGCCACATCATAAAAGTCTTTTTATCATGAGTTCTGACTTCATTTAAGTGCACTAGAAAGCCATCAAAAGGATTATATTTTTCAAAAGGATTTCTCTCCCATGTGAAAAATGAATTTCAAGAGTGACAACAAAGATATCAGGAAACTATTTTAGAAGTTAAGTAAGAGAAGGTAGTTGCTTAGCGATGAAGAAGGGTGGGTAGATGGAAGTTATATTTTTAGATAAAACCCATGGAACTTATTTATGAGTAGGATGTAGGCATACAGAAATGAGAAGAATCAAGTTTGACCAATAAGTTTTTGTGTGAGGAACTGGATAGACAGTGGAAGTCTTATGAATGGGGAATACTAGGGAAAGAAGAGATTCTTTCTCTTAAATTGCCTATTGGATATTGAAATGGACATGTGAAATAGATACCTGGAGTTCAATGGAGAGGTAAGATAGATGAGTTTTTGAGTCAACAGCATTCATATGATATTCAGAGCCATGGGACTGGGTGCAACATAGAAAAGAGGGAGAATAAATAAGGTCAAAACCAAGCACAGGGGCTGGGATTGTAGCTCAGTGGTAGAGCGCTTGCCTCGCATGCGTGAGGCCCTGGGTTCAATCCTCAGCACCACATACAAAGCAATAAAATAAAGACATTGTGTCCATCTACAACTAAACAAAAAACAAAAAACCAAGCACAGAAACACACCAACATTTAGAAACTAGTTAGAAGAGAAGGTTAGTTAGAAGACTTTCAGAAGACTAGTTAGGAGTCAGTGATTTACGAGAACAGAAAAATGAGCTTCAAGAAAGAGGAAGTGTGCAGGGCGCAGTGGCGCACGCCTGTAATCCCAGCACTTTGGGAGGCTGAGACAGGAGAATTGCGAGTTCAAAGCCATCCTCAGCAACGATGAGGCACTAAGCAACTCAGTGAGACCCTGTCTCTACATAAAACACGAAATAGGGCTGGGGGCGTGGCTCAGTGGTCGAGTACCGCTGAGTTCAATCCCCAAGAAAAAGAAAAAGGAAGTGAGAGCAACTTATTTCAGGGTTTATAAGGGAAATACTTTCTCTATACCTGAACTTTCAATGTATAAGCTAAAGGGCAAGAGGAAGGAAAATTAAAAGACTGCCTAGATAAAATACCTTAACAACAAAGTTTAGGGGACAAGTTTAATCTGTGAAGAAGTTGAACTGGGGAGGCTGTGGGTTAAAAACCATGGCAGAGGGTAGTGTTGAAAAAATGATAATTTAGTGAAAGACTAAATACTGAAATGTTATATGTTAGAGAGCCAGTGCTTCCTTCCCTCTCATGCACACAAACCAAGCTCTACTTCCCAGACCTTGGAAGCTCTACTTCCTTGTGTGGCTTAAAAACCCTAAGCAAGAGTTGAAGGACTGTGCTTTAGGGAATTTGACTACCCCAAGAGAAAACATCTACAATTTCAACACTTAAGGATACCACAGGGAAAATATCAGATGCCTGATCAATTGCTGTATCATGAGACCAGCTAGTCAATAAATTTTATGCTCACAGGAAAAAAACTTTATTCACTTTGCAAAATGAATGGGCAGCTCAGGACCAGAAGACATGTGAAAAGAGCCTCTAAAACCAGAGAGAGAGAAAACACAACTCAGAAGAAACGAATCACATAGAAGCAGAAAAAAAGTAAAAAATCCCACTAAATCCCATAACTAATTTCCTAAGAGAAATAAAAAGAATTCATAACCTTGAAATAAAAACAGGATTCCATTTTTTAAAGTAACATTAAGTGAATAAGAGAGAAAACTCAGAAATTAAAATAGGATAGGAGAAATTGAATATTCATATAAAGTTTAAATGATAAAATTGAAGCAGTCTTCCAAAAAGAACAAAAAAGAAAAAGAATAGAAATGAACAATTAAGCCAGGTGTGGAGGCGCACACCTGTAATCCCAGCACGTTGGGAGGCTTAGACAGAACTGTGTGTTCAAAGCCAGCTTCAGCAACGGTGAGGCGCTAAGCAACTCAATGAGAACCCTGTCTCTAAATAAATCACAAAATAGGGCTGGGGATGTGGCTCAGTGGTCAAGTACCCCTGAGTTCAATCCCTGTAACAACAACAAAAAAAAATGAACAAATCAAAAAGAAACTTAAAAAATTAATTCAAGAAATCCAATGTTTGACTAATAGTATCGAAATCAGAGAATAGCTTTGTGCTGCTATAACAAGAGACCTGAGGCTGGGCAACATATAAGAGTAGAAATTTATTTCTCACAGTTCTGGAGGCTAGAGAATTTAAGATCAAGGCAACAGCAGATTCAGTGTCCAGTGAGGGCTACTCTCTGCTTTTAAGATTGTACTTTGTTGCTGGATCCTCTAGAGGAGATGAACACTATGTCCTCATGTGGAATAAGGGATAGAAAGGGCAAACTTACCCTTTTATGAGGCATTACTCCATTCATGAGAGCTCTACCTTTATGAATTATTTTCATATCCTAGAGGCCCCATCTCATAACGTATCACATTAAATTTCAACATATGAACTTGGGAGATACATAGCAATAGTTGGAGGTGGGTAGGGAAAGAAAATTACATTGAAAAATTATATAATGGGCCATGATGTAGTAACCAGGGCCAGAATCACCCTCCATAAAATACAAATAAAAAACTAGCCAAAATATGTGAAACAACTTTTCAAACATTGAACAATAGGGAGCACAGACCTGTGTTTCCTAATAGAAGAAGAACAAATCAGATAAACACTATATAATCTCAGCTGTCTGCCTGAAGGCACTTTTCAGACCACTATGCAGGGAGAAAGACAGCAAATAAGAACCATGAAGGGCTGGGATTGTAGCTCAGTGGTAGTGCACTTGCCTCGCATGTGTGAGGCACTGGGTTTGATTCTCAGCACCACATATTTATCTAAAATAAAATAAAGGTCCATCAACCACTAAAAATTTTAAAAATTTTTAAAAAAGAACCATAAAGATGGAAATCATGACTGTAGAAAGATTCATTAAGGAGAAAAGTATCAAAAATAGCATGGAAGATGAAATTAGAAGACAAGACTTTTAAAAAGCTATTATAAATGTACTTCCAAATTACTTCATGAACATAAGAGAAATAAGAAATAGAAAAAATGTTACTTCGAAAGCTGAAAATATGTAAGATGAAAAATTTATTGGACTGAATTAAAAGTGAAATCAAAAGATATAGCATTAAAAAGATAAAGCATTAGCATATAGACATAGCATTTCCCATGCAAACTGAAATATGGGAAGAAAATAAACACTGAAAAAGAAAAAAGGAGATAAAGAAAAGAAAAATGAGCAGAACCTTAACAAACTGTAGGAGGATATTACAAGCATTCAAACATATATTTAAATGAAGTTCTAGGAGAAGAAAAGGGTAAGAACAGAAAACACCTTTGAAAAAATAATGGCTTCATCCGGGCTCGATTGTGCACACCTATAATCCCAGCACTTTGGGAGGCTGATACAGGAAGAATCACAAGTTCAAAGCCAGCTTCAGCAACGGTGAGGCCCTAAGCAACACAGTGAGGCCCTGTCTCTACATAAAACACAAAATAGGGCTGGGGATGTGGCTCAGTGGTCTAGTACCCCTGAGTTCAATCTCCAGTACCAAAAAAAAAAAAAAAAGTTGACCACAAATATGAGAGCTTGTTTTCTGATTCTCAGTCCCATTCCACTGAATAATTATGTGTACACCAAATGTGTGTACTCATGACAGTGTGATTCTCTCTCGGTAACTATACATTTGTAGTAAATTTTGGAAAGGAAGGTATGAATCCTCCAAAATTTGTTCCTCTTTTTAAGACAGTTTTGACTGCTTTTGGAACCTTGAAGCCCCTATTTTTTTTGTTGTTGTTGTTACCAGGGATTGAACTCAGGAGTACTCAATCACTGAGCCACATCCCCAGCCCTGTTTTTGTGTTTTATTTATTTAGACAGGGTCTCACATTGCTGAGGCTGGCTTTGAACTCACAGTTCTACTGTCTCAGCCTCCCAAAGTGCTGGGATTACAGACATGTGCCACCACACTTGGCTGGTCAATTAATTTTTGACCAGAGCATCAAAACAATCCAGTGGGAAATATTGTTTTCAACAAATTGTTCTTAGATAATTGGATAGCCACATGCAAAAGAATCAAACTGGATTCCTTCCTTATATTACAAATAAATATTAATTCAAAATGTAAGAACGAAAACTATAAAACTCAGAGAAAAATGTAGGGATAAAATTTCCTGTTGTGATGGTGGTTCTGGGCATCAAATCCAGGGCCTTGTACAAGGCAAGCTAGGCAAGCACTCTACTACTGAGCTACATTCCTAGCCCTAAGATAAATCTTTATGACCTTGAACCAGACAAAGACTTCTTAGGTATAACAACAAAAGCAGAACCAAAAAAAAAAAAAAACGGACCAAATAGATAAACTGGACTTTAACAACTAAAAACCTTTGTGTCTCAAAGGACACCAGTAAGAAGCTGAAAAAGACAAGTCACAGACCCAAAGAAAATATTTGTAAATGCTATGTCTAATAATTGACTTGGAACCAGAATAAAGAATTCTTACAACTCGAGAGCAAACAATCCAATTTAAAAATGCTCAACGGACTTAAAAAGATATTTCTGCCAAGAAAATATGCAAGTGGCCAATACTCATGCAAAAAGATACTCAACATCATTAGTCATTAAGGAAAGGAAAAATCAATACCATACAAATGAACTTTGAAGATTTTATATTAATTGAAATACTCCAGTCAAAAGTAAAAACCCCAAATACCCCTCAATTCCACTTACATGAATTACTTAAAATCATAGAGAAAATAGAATGGTCAGGCATGGTAGCATGGACCCGTAGTCCCAGCTACTCAGGAGGCTGAGAGGCAGGAAGATCACTTAAGGCCAGGAGTTCGAGGATAATCTGGGCAACATAGTGGAATTCCATCTCTTAAAAAAATGAAAGAAAGTAAGATGGTGGTTACTAAAGGGCTGGGAGAGACACCGCAGGTGAATGGAGAGTCATTGTATAATGCATAAGAGTTTCAGATGAGATAGATGGCACTGATGGTTGCAAAACATTATGAATGTATTAAACACCACTGAACTAGATATTTAAAAATGGATACAACAAGGGCTGGGGATATAGCTCAGTTGGTAGAGTGCTTGCCTCGCATGCACAAGGCCCTGGGCTCAATCCTTAGTACCACACAAAAGAAAATGGATATGATGATAAATTTTTATGTGTATTTCCCCATAATAAAAAAGACTGGGGAAAAATTCCACTGAGATATCACCTCATATCCACTGAGATGGCTATAAATGCTACTACTACTACTAGTAATAATAATAAATAATAGATAATAAAAAGTGTTGGAAAATATGTGGAGAAATTGGAAGTATACATTTCTGAGGGGAATGTAAAATGATCATATTGTTTTGGGAAACTGGCACTTCCTCAAAATTTTAAACACAGACTTATTATATGACACAAAATTTCACTTCTACATATACATCGAAAGAAAGGAAAACATATGTACACAAAAGCTTGTACATAGATGTTCACAGTATTTATAATAGCCAAAAAGTGAAAACAATTCAAATTTCCATCAACTGATTAATAGATTAAAAAAATGTGTTTGTCCATACAATCGAATATTAGTTGGCAACTAAAAGGAATGAAATATTGGTTCATACTACAGCATGAATGAGCTTTGAAAACATTATAAAAGAGGTCAGATACAAAACACCACATATGGTATGATTTCATTTATTTGAAATGTCCATTACTGGCAAATTCATAATAACAGAAGTAGACTATTGATTGCTTAGGGCTGGAAGGTTGGGTGAAGATAGGAAGTGATATTAAGGGGTACAGGGTTTCTTTTTTTTAAAATATTTTTTTAGTTATTGATGGACCTTTATTTTTTATTTATTTATATGTGGTGCTGAGGATCGAACCCAGTGCCTCATGCATGCTAGGCAAGTGCTCTACCACTGAGCCACCACCCCAGCCCCAGGGTTTCTTTTAGAAGTGATGAAAATGTTCTGAAAGTTGATCATGCTAATGGTTGTTCAACTTTGTGAATATACTAAAAATCATTGAATTGTACACATGAAAACAGTTATAAAAACTGAACAACATCAAAAGCAACAAGAAAGAAATAATGGCCCCAAATCTTCAAATTTGATGAAAAGTATAATCTCTAGATCATGAGACTCAACAAAACCCAAGCAGGAAAATACCAAAGAAAATTACACTAAAGTGCACCATCATAAAATTGCAACAATCGATTATAAGAATATCTTAAAAGCAGCTAGACATTTTATGTACAAGGACAGTTAAGAATTATCATAGACTTAGGGCTGGGGATATGGCTTAGTGGTAGAGTGCTTGTCTAGCATGCAGGAGGCCCTGGGTTTGATCCCCAGCACTGCAAACAAAAAACAAAAAATTTTTAAAAACACAACAGATTTCTTGTTAAAAGCAATGTGAGCCAAAAGACAATGGAACATCTTTCAAGTACTGAAACAAACAAACAAAAAAAATCTCATCAACTTAGAATTATATATCCAGGGGAACTATTCTTTAAAAAATGAAGGCAAACCACATATTGTTCTCAGAAAAATAAAACCTGAGAGAATTTGTCCCTGGAAGACCTGCACTATAAACGATTCAAGGAAATTTTTCACACTGAAGAAAAAAATTGTAATAGATGGAGCCTTTCATCTACACAAGGGAATAGAATGTTGAAAATGCAGATGTATAGTAAATATAAAAGAATTTTCATATTTTCTTAAACAGATAATTGTTGAAAACAAAAATAACCATTTATCATGGCATTTGATATATGTAATAACAATATACAATAACGTGTACCTATAATGACAATACAATATATACAATGCAACATACAATAACAATAGCTCCTGTATCATGGGTGGAAAAAATAATAGTATACTATTGTAAAGTTTTCATATGTGAAGTGCTGTCATATTATTTGAAGGCAGATTGTGAGATGATTAGAGATGATTGCTTTAAATTAAAATTATAGGAAAATATATAATGTAAACACAAAACAAAGAAGGCTGTTGTGACTATATTAATATAAAACAAAATAGATTCTAGAACAAGAAACAGGAAATAAGGAAAATCTTTAGTGATAAAAAGTGCCATCCACAGTGGTGCACACCTGTAATCCCTGCACTTTGGGAAGCTGAGACAGGAGAATCCCAAGTTCAAAACCAGCCTCAGCAACGGCGAGGTGCTAAGCAACTCAGTGAGACTTGCTAAAAGCAATGTGAGCCAAAAGACAATGGAACATCTCTACATAAAACACAAAATAGGGCTGAGGATGTGGTTCAGTGGTCGAGTGCCCCCGAATTCAATCCCCAGTACCAAAAAAAAAAAAAGTGCCATCCATCAAGTGTACATAGCAAATCACAATGTTTATGCTCCTAATAAGAGTTTCAAACTGAATGAAAAATTCTTCAAAGGAGAAATAGATAAATCTATAATTATAACAGAATTCAACACTCTTTCTTAGTAGTTGATAGAACAAACAGATGATAAACCAGTAAGGATTAAAAAAAAAAAACTTGGTACAGCACAACCAAGCATCTTGATCTATAGTTTGCCATTATGCAACACTCCACTAACAACGGGAATTGAATGTTCACTGAAATAGCCCATATTCTGATATACAGAGCAAGTCAGCTTTAAAGAACTGAAATAATACAGAGTATGTTGTTTGACCACAATGGAATGAAATTAGGAATTTAAAAAAGTGGGTTTTTTTTTTTTTTTTGGTACCAGGGATTGAATCCAGGAGTGCTGAACTACTACGCCACCTCCCCAACCCTTTTCTTTGTATTTTGTTTTAAAACAGGGTATCACTAAATTGCTGAGGTTGGCTTTTGAATTTGTAATCCTCTTGCCTCAGCCTTCTGAGCCGCTGGGATTATAGGTGTGCACCACAACGCTGAGCAAAAAAAGGTTATCTGTAAAATCTCAAGAGGTTATCTTTAAAATCTCAGGTTGATTCCAAAATTTATAAGCAAGAGACTTAGAATACTAAAACAATATTTGTTACATATTTGGAAATTTTAAAATACAATTTTAAATAACCTCTGGGTCAAAGAAGAAATCACAAGGGAAACTAGGTAATACGGAACTAAAACTAGTGTACGGTAATACACTAGGTAAATGTAAATTAAAAAACATTTTAAGGGCTGGGATTGTAGCTCAGCGGTAGAGCGCTTGCCTCGCATGCGTGAGGCCCTGGGTTCAATCCTCAGCACCACATACACAGCAATAAAATAAAGACATTGTGTCCATCTATAACTAAAAAAAATTTAAAAAAAAAAAACCAACATTTTAAAATTTGTGGAATGTAGTAAAGTTGTGATTAGAATGAAATTTATAGCTTTGAATGTTCATAGTAGAAAAGAGGGAAAAAATGATCTAAGCATCTATCTTAAGAAGCAAAAAGCTGAGTGTAATAACACACGCCTGAAATCCCAACAACTCAAGATGCTGAGAGGAGGATTGCCAAGTTTGAGCCCAACCTGGGCAACATAGCAAGACACTGTCTCAAAATAAAGTAGAAAAAGGCTGCAAATGTAGGTCAGTGGTAAAGCACCTCTGGGTTCAATTCTCAGTACTGGGGGATGAAAAAAAGGAGCAAGAAAAATAAATGCAAATTAAATTCAAAGTAAGTGAATTTTGAATTTACTTACAAATACTAATACAGCAGAAATTCATGAAATAGAAATATAGACAAGCATTAGAGAAAAATTAAAAGCTGGTTCTTTGAAAATATAAACAAAATTAATAAACTTCTAGCTAGGCTGATTAAGAAAACAGAAGAAGGGCTGGGGCTGTAGTTCAGTGGTAGAGTGCTTGCCTTGCATGCTTGAGTCACTGGATTCGATCCTCAGCACTACACAAAAATAAATAAATAAAATAAAGATATTGTGTCCATCTACAACTAAAAAAAATATTTTAAAAAAAGAAAACAGGAGAAGCCAGAAATTAATTAGGAATGAAAAAGATATCTCTGTAGTTAAAAGGATAATAAGGGCATGTTGTGAAGAACTTTATGCCAATAAAGTTGACAGGTTAGACAAGATAAGTTCCTTGAAAGACATAAATTGCCAAAACTTTCTCAAGAAGATATAGAAAATCTGATTAGTTCTATATTTATTAAATAATATATATTTCACAAATAAAAACATTTTTTACTTTATTGATGTACTATCATACATATAAAGAAATTAACAATCATATACAAACCCTTTCAGAAAGTAGAAAATCAAGGAATACTTCCCAACTCATGTTATTAGGCCAGCATTATCCTATCCCCAGCAATATTACAAGAACAGGAAATGGCTGGGTGCAGTGGTGCATGCCTGTAATCCCAGCACTTTGGGAGACTAAGACAGGAGAATGGTGAGTTCAAAGCCAGCCTGAGCAATGGCGAGATGCTAAGCAATTAAGTGAGGCCCTGTCTCTACATAAAACACAAAATAGGGCTGGGGATGTGGCTCAGTGGTCAAGTACCCCTGAGTTCAATCTCCAGTATCAAAAAAAAAGAAAGAACAGGAAATGAAGAATAATACCCTTCATTACCTCAGAATCACAAGTCTCTACCAAAATATTAGCAAATTAAGTCCAGCAATATATAAAAAGATACCACATAATGACCAAGTGATATTTTTCTCAGAAATGCAAGATTGGTTTGACATTCAGAAAGCATTATTCTCCAAAAAAAGAGTAAAAGAAATATTGTGATTACCTCAAAAGATGCATAAAATGCATTATAAAAATTTCAGCACTCATTTATTCAGTATATTTACATATACACAGGAATACTACTTAATAATAAATATTTATGTAAACATTATACTTAATGATGAAAGACTTCATCATGAAATATTAGGCTTTCCTCCTAAGCAAGAAGGTTTGTTCTAGGGCTGGGGTTGTGGCTCAGTGGTAGAGTGCTTGTCCAGCATGTATGAGGCACTGGATTCGATTCTCAGCACTGCATATAAATAAAATGAATAAAATTTTAAAAGTTGATCAATGTCTTAAAAATAAGAAGGTTTGTTCTACCAATTTATCAAACTTTACACTAGATGTTTTATCCAGTGCAATAAGGCAAGAAAATGAAACAAATGACATTCAGCTTGAAGGGGAAGAAATAAAATTGTATTTATTTGAAATCCACATAATTGGGTATATATAAACTCATTATAACCTATGGTATGAATTTACCAATGCCATAGGATTAATGCCAGGGTTGACTGTAACATCACCTGTATTTCTATATAATAATAATGAATAATAATGGAAGTGAGATTTTAAAAAAATACCATTTACAATTCCATTAAGAAACCTAAAGTACTTAGGGATACATGTAATAATAAGATATGTGCAAGAGTTGTAGAAGAAAAGCATAAAACATTATTGAGAAAAATTAAATAATGGAAATAACATTTTCATGGAATGGAAAACTATATTTTCAAGGTACTAATTCTTTCTACATTGATCTATACAGTCAAAATAATACACATTAAAATTTCATATTTTTAGCCAGGCGTGGTGGCACACGTGTGTAATCCCAGCACTTTGGGAGGCTGAGACAGGAGCATTGCGAGTTCAAAGCCAGCCTCAGCAATAGCGAGGTGCTAAGCAACTCAGTGAGAATCCTGTCTCTACATAAAACACAAAATAGGGCTGGGGATGTGGCTCAGTGGTCGAGTGCCCCTGAGTTCAATTCCTGGTACCAAAAAACAACAACAACAAAATTTAATATTTTTATTTTATAAATTAACCAATTGATTTAAAATTTATAAGCAAAGGACCTAGAATACTAAAACAAATTGGTAAAAAGAATAAAGTTGGAGAACTTACCCTTCCTAATTTCACAACTTTAAAGTTACAATAATCAAGACAATATGGTATTGACATAGGACGGATATAAGGATCAGGGAAACAGAAGAGAGTTTATAAATAAACCCACACATAAACAGTCAATTGGGTTTTTTTTTTCATTATATTCCTTTATTGCTCTTTTTAAAAATATTTTTTGTTATACATGGACACAGTGTCTTTATTTTGTTTACTTATTTTTATGTGGTACTGAGGATCAAACCCAGTGCCTCACACGTGCAAGGCAAGCGCTTTGCCACTGAGCCACAGCCTCAGCCCCTCCTTTATTGTTCTTGATCAATTCTGTTTGATGTATAAAAATTCCTATGACTAGTAATACATTAATTTTAAGTTTACCACCAGTAAAATTATACATGGTATCAGAAAAACCTCTGAGCCTTCTCAGATCACCAGTCTATGAACATAATTCTGCAAAATGGCTAATTCACAAATTATTTTCTTAAACTGCATCCCTTAAAAACAAGTTCTTTCACTATTTGAGTCATGAAGCCAGTATTCCTACTTGTTACCAATGAACAGTGGAGTTTTGAGGAAAGAGCTTTCTTTGTAAATGTTCCACCAATTCTTATCTGGACTTTAGCACCTCAATCTCATGATAGGGGACCTGAACAACTTGGTAACCCAGTAATAATAGATGTCTTTGATAGCTTCTCTTCCTAGTAAGTGTTTGCTATTAGAGCAAAATCTTTTTGGACCATCAACGCACAGTGGCTACTCTTTTATGGATGTCTTCATCAACTGTGAATGGCAATACAAATCCTTAGTTTGATGTGATTTTAACATCTATCATATAACAATAGGGTGTTAACACTTTTGAAGCAAAACAATCTTGCTTCTAAAAGGTCAATCAGTCCAATCATCACAGATTTATAAAGCTGAAAATCAAAAGGGGTCTCCAGGGAACAGTCAGAAATGATTTCACTTTGTATTTAGGAAGTAGTTTTGGACCCTTATAGAAAGGGCACTCAAGGACTGAAGTTAGGAACATTTGGGTCAGTTGTGCCATACTCAATCTGTCCAAATGTGACTCTTCATCGTGTAGCTTTTGAAGAAAACAAGGGCTGACTTTTTTCCATGAAGTTGACTAGATGGTATTCAGTCAACTGGTTTTTGACAAATGTTTCAAGATAATTCAATGGAGAAAGGATGGTCTTTTTAACAAATGCTGATGGAACAACTGGATAATCAAATAGAACACATAAAACCTAGTCAGGTAGGGAGGGGAGTTGTAGTCACACTGTTTGCAGTTCCAGGTGTTTGGGGCCTTGCCTGTAATGGTGGGAAGAGAAAATGGCTATCTGTGCTACATTCAGGGCTATGGTCAGCATTTCATTACCAAGGCTAGTTCCAATGGGTTGTTATTGTTGATTTTTTAGATTACAAAAGGTAGGCATGATAGTGAGAAGCTATGTGAGCCAGTCAAGACTGAGAAGAAAGAACTATCTGAACTGAAACCCTAATTTCAGGAGTACATCATTCAAGCCCCTAACCTAGTAGAAGTGATAACAAGGCCAAGCCCAGATGAACCAATGAAAAATTTGGAATTAAAAATATCTGCCTTGTTTTATAAAACAAGCACTTGATAAACTTTTATCTGGGAATGAAGAAACTAAGAAAGAAGATGACAGTGATGAAATAAAGATTGGGACCACATATAAAAATGGAGGGTGTTCAAAGACATATAAGGGTCTACAGAAGTATACGGGGTATACAGAAGTCTGTATATATCATTTTCAAGTACCTATTTTCCAAGAGGGGATGAAATATTGGAGCTATTACAGAAGGAAAACCTCTGATGTTAATACATTCTTAGCCCAAGAAAGCTGTACAACAGAGGAACACATGTGGACTAAAAAGAATCCTGGAAAAACATTTATTCCTTGTAGACAAGACTGGCAACAGACTGGGGGTGAAGTCATCATTTCAGTATATGCTAAAAATTCACTTTCAGAACTTAGTCATAGAAGCAAATACTACATTGTTAAATGTACAAATAATATTTAAAGGAGAGAAGGAATTTCATTGAAATGTGAAATTATGGGTTGTGATGGATATAAAGCAAAGCTAGATACTATGTCTGCAACAAATATTGAGATCCCCATGAGCAAAGTTGAACCTATGCAGTAAGCAAGCACTGAACTGCCTACAACCAAAAATCAAGAAAAAAAAAAAGAATAATAAGAAGATATTATAGATTGAAAGGGGGTGGGAGTAGGTCTATTGCCTGTTTCAGAATTCTTAATGTGTGGTGAGATAATAGTTTAATGTTGTTGTCGAATCAGGAATTTCAGGATCATAATAGGTTTTTGTTTTTAAAAGTCAAAGTCAGTTTATCTTTTTGTGTTACCATCTTCCTTTAGTGTTCGTAATAGATTGATTATTCTTATCTACTTACTGGGAGAACCACAGTTGGTTCCCTTACTTGAAGAAGTTGGAAAATAGCTCATAAACATAATTATAGCATTTCTTAATGTAATATTATGTTAAAGAAATAATAAAGGACATTTGTTTTGTATACTTCTATTATCCCATAGTTAGTAAAGCAAGATGAAAATGTCAAATTTTAATCAGTTTTTATGTACTTTTATTCCTATAATACTTGAAAATATTTAAGGAAAAAATGAAGCTCTGCATTGTGTGTGTGTGTGTGTGTGTGTGTGTGTGTGTGTCTGCATTTTTAACCATGTGGGATGTTTACTTTCTACAGGAGGATTAATTCTGAGGTAGCACACTAGGTAAAGGAGAATCTGTGCATTGACTAACAAATTAGAATTTGTTTACAATTAATTTTAAAATTATATCATTACCTATATTTTTGCGAAGAAGTATGACTTAAGAGTATAAGAAACAAGACTGACTATAGAGGTATTAATTTGGTTAAGATTCATCATTTTATAAGACTAAGTAATAATGTTAAAAATCTTTTCCTGATTATTTGAAGGTCTTTATATGGTGTTATGATTAAATGGTACCTTATTTATAGTCTAAGCCCTCTTAAAACCTTTAGTTACCTATAAAAAGAAATTATATATACTTGATTATTGATGAAAAATATCTGTAAAATTATTAACTTAAAGGTTGTGGAAATACATTAGGGTATGGGAAAGCTAAGTATATAAACTTTGATTTATAGAAACTATGCATTACCTATTAAATAAAATAGTATAATACTTTGAGAGATTTTTTTTAAGGCTTTCATATAGAGCTTGACAATTTTAATGGCACAATGTTGACTATCTATTGTACTTTATTTGTATTAAATATAGGTAACAAATGATTCCATTGTTTATGCTTACTGGACCCATTAGTTGGATAGGTTTTGAGGTAGTGCAGAGCTCAAGAAGAAAATTAAGAAATGCCATGAAGTTCAAACTCTGGCAGAACTTATGAATGTGGTTATGATTTAGGCTTATATAAATTAGAAATGACAGTAAAAATTTATTTTGCAAACCCCTTGAGTGTATTCCCGGTATTAATAGAATTCTTATGAAGAAAAATTTGCAGAACTACTATTTTAGTTAATGAAGAATGTGTAAGCGTGTGTGTGTGTATGTGAGTGTGTTTATGTATATATATATATATATATATATATATATATATGTCTACTACTCTTAGAAGATAACTATTAGATGTATTGATTATAAGATCTAACTCTGTCACAGTTACAATGACAAAAAATCTGGCAATCAAGTTTTGTTGACATTAAAATAACATGGCAATAAATTTTCGGCAGTAAAAATCTTAACCAAATAGAGTATGTGGCTAGTACTGACAGAAGTATATATAAAGTTTTTACTACTATCTTTCCAGAATTAGAACCCTGGGTTCATTTAGAGATATGGACTCATGTTTATTTGGAGAAAGAAGTTGATACTCAAATTTGATTCAAAGAAATGATTATCAAACCTTTTGTAATGTTTCCTTTTTGAGGCTCTTTTCTTCTGAACAATATCTTAATCTGTTATGACTGAAATGTTATTTGAAGCAGGTGAAATATTCTAACCTTAAACTTAGTTACAAAGCACTGATTTTTTTGATACAACTATATGTAATCTTATTACATTAGTGACTCTTATTTTGTTTCTTATTTCTAAGAACCTCTCAATGTATTGCCCAGATAAAAATTTAAGTGATATTTATTTTAGACTCATATTATAAAGGGACACAGTTATAGTCAGGTAGAGTGTTTTACTCTTTTTTTGTCCCAAAAAAAGTTAATAAAAATACTTGTTCACTTTAAAAAAGAAATTAAAAAAAAGTTCATCCTTTTATACCATACACGAAAATGTACTCAGAATGGATCATATCTAAATTAAACTGCTAAAATATAAACTTACAGAAAAATGGATTAGAGAAAGGTTTAAAGTATTAAAAGAGTATAATCCAGGGCTGGGGTTGTAGCTCAGTGGAAGAGTGCTTGCCTCGCATGTGTGAGGCAGTGGGTTCAATTCTCAGCACCACATATACATAAATAAAATAAAGATCCATTGACAACTAAAAATTTTTTTAAAAAGTATGATCCATAATAACTGATAAACTGGACTTCATGAAAATTTTTCTCTTTGAAAAATTTTTCTCTTTGAAAGACATCATTAATGAAGTGGTAAACCACATAGTGAGAGAAAGTATTAGCAATAAATATATCCAACAATTTGTGTCTAGTATACATAAAGAACTCTTAGAATTCTGTAGAAAGAAGATAGCTAATATATTTAAAATGGGCCAAAATTTTCAACACTGACTTTATAAAAGGGAGATATATTAGTGATCAATAAACACAAAAAAAGATGATCAGTATAATTATTCTTCAGTAAAATACACATTAAAATCAAAATGTGGTATCCCTACGCACCCACTAAAATGGCTAACATTAAATAGGCTGACAGTATCAATTGTTAATGAGGAGGCGGAGCAACTGAAACTCTCATCTACTACTGAGGAAAATGTGAAACAGTACATCATCATCACTGGAAAACAGTTTGATGGTTTCTTATAAACGTAAACATGGACTTACCAATCCTATTCTTAGGCATTTAAACACTTAAGTAAAATTCAAACCTGTATCCATACACATACCTATATGCAAATTA